>JAFJYI010000001.1:14520000-14786834 GCA_019022655.1 Acacia acuminata | reverse complement strand
CACAACCCTCATTTATCATTCACTTTTTCATCACTTTGTAGTTTGTATGTTTAGTCCGACGAATTATTGATTTCTTGATGCACGTGAATTATTGCTTTTTTTTTTTTTTCTTGGAAATATATTTATATTAATACTTAAAAATAGGTACAATATCTTTATACAAGTAAAGTTTAACGAACTAACAAAATACATCTAAAAACTGTACATGAATTATTGCTTGGTGGCGGCCAGTAGGACCTAGGAATTTTCTTGAGGGCTAAGAAATGTTACATCATAAACAAAAGTACTTGAAATACGATAAGACCTAATAGAAAAAAATTGAAAGAAATTACAAAAATTAAAATTACTTCACTTGAACTATTTCATGACCAATATAATTTTAAATATTGTCAATAAAAAAATAAAACTAATTAAAATTAACTATTGGTCATCATCAATATTCTCATAGCTATCTTTTAACAAATTCAAAAATTCTCATAGCTTTCAGATCCTCTCAGTCCGACTCTCCATCTCCGGATCTTCTTCGTCGACTCTCCATCTCCCAGGATCCTCTCCTTGTCACGTTGTCTTCGTGATTTTGCGGTGTGTGCCGTGATGCCGAACATGTGCTAAAACGATGAAAATATTCAAATTTGTTATCTGTCTTCACCTTCCTTGTGTTAGAAATCTTCACTTCTTCTTGAAATCTTCATCATTTATGTGTTCTATTCTCACTGGATATATGAATTACATTTTGGTCTTACGAAACTTGTAATGTCATTTTGGTACATGTTTGTTGTATCACCATTTTTACTCTCTCTCAAGATGATTATTAGAATCTATTCACAGCTCTTCTTTTTCTGGATTTTTTTGTTTTGGATTTTCTATTCGATCGAATGGATATTGATTTCTACTTTTTTAGGTTACGGAAAAAAATTTTGGTTTTTCGGGCAAGGTGGATTGGACCGGCTAGACCATTAACCCGGTCTAGTCGGCCCAATCTGTCCAACCGGGAGTCATCGGGTTTTCTTCTAGGGATCAGCCTTCAGTCGAATGTCCGGCAGAACAACCTTCCGCACCAGACCACGAGCTAATGACGGCCCGGTCGATGCGATTGATGTACACCTCAATAACGGTACTGTGAGTGGTTTTTATTGCGTATGGTTTTTGGAAAATATTTTGGATCTTCGGATCAAAAGATTTTGATGATCCCGAAATGGAAGTTGGGAAAGGATAGGTAGAGAAGGGATGGGGCCTGTACTTACCTAGAGAGGTTTGCGGATCATTTATTATTTTCGTCTTGGTGTCATGGGGCGTACGTCAAAACTCATCAGTGGCAGGTGGGAAGCTCCTATGAATTATGAGTTGTTCTAGTCTAGGGTTGACCACCCAAGTCTTGTTAGTAATACACATAGACCAATCACGAAGTAGCTAGTACTATTAGAGGTACACTCCCCCTAGTTATATTTGTTGCAGCAGAAATTGATTAAATTTTTTTAAAAATAATAAATGCGTCTAAAATAAATCTTTTTTTTTAAAATATACTCACATTCATAAGGTACAAATAAATGGAATAAATACAGGTATCATGAAAATTTTAATTAATATAATATATATAATTAATGAGGGAAAAAAATGGAAGAAGAAAAACTCATTAAATGGTTCAATAATTTATATCGGGTTTTTATAAAAGGAGTAAGATAATTTATATTCTAAAATCTTATAAAATGAAGGGAGTCAGTATATTGATTTGTTCTTGCCGGCCCGTATATGGAGCCACAACCCTCATTTATCACATTCACTTTTTTCATCACTTTGTAGTTTTTGTATGTTTAGTCCGACGAATTATTGATTTCTTGATGCACATGAATTATTGCTTTTTTTTTTTTTCTTGGAAAGATATTTATATTAATACTAAAAATGAGGTACAATATCTAGAAATGTTAAAAGCTTAATCCCAGGTACAACAAAATACATCTAAACCAGGTACATGAATTATTGCTTGGTGGCGGCCAGGGGCGGACCTAGGAATTTCTAACGGCGAGGCGAAAATAAGAAATGTTACATCATAAACAAAGATGAAATACGATAAGACCTAATAAGAAAAATCGAAAGGAAATGTTTATTAAAAATTAAAATTACTTCACTTGAACTATTTCATGACCAATATAATTTTAAATATTATCAATAACAAAATTAAACTAATTAAAATTAACTATTAGTCATCATTTATATTCTCATAGCTATTTTTTAACAAAATTCAAAAATTCTCTAAGATCCTAACCTAAAATATTCTCTAATCGGTATAAAAGTAGTCTCATTAAAAGATAAAATCATGTATAATAAATTTTATGAAGAAAATTTAATAAAAACAAGTGATTTTAAGGTCTTTTCATTCTCAAAATTTATTTGTAAACTGTTAAAAAAAAAAAATGATGTCTAGAGAGGAAGAAGAGACTAAGGCGTTTTTTGGAAAAGAGGAAAACAAGTGGGGTTAAGGTATATTAAAGGTTGTGGGTCCCAACTCTTTATTACTATTATTATTATTTTTTAATATATATGAAAGGCAAACAAACGGTGGGATGGGATATGCTGACTGTCACTAAGGTTTCATGTTTATATCTCAATTAATATACATGTAACCAATGAATGTATTTATATGAAAGCAAACTACTTGTAATATTTAAAAAAAAAAAATAGGCGGGACGGGGCCCGCCTTGCCCCCCCACTTGTGTCCGCCCTTGGTGGCAGCAGGAATGTGTAAATAGGGGGAGGTCTCATGGCATTAAATAGCACTCATGTGTTGCTTTTGGGACGTAAATAGGGAAAGCACTTACAACCAAAGACCTTGAGCAAAGAATAATCTGGTTTGCTACAATAGAAGGCGTCTCATAAGGTGTGGATCCATTTATGAGAGTTGGCAATCGATTTAACGGAAAAGCTAGGCTGTCATGAAAGCATCTCTCCCAATAGTAGAGAGGTAGGCGGTGGCCAATAAGGTTAGACTGTTTCTGATGGACCTATGACGCCTTTTCACAATGCCTGATACATTTGACGTATAGGGGCATGTAAATGCATGTTTAATGCCACATTGGGAGCGAGAAATTGTAGTAAAGGTTAAAAACTCACTACCATTGTCACTTTGGACTTGCGGGATAGGTGCGTGTGAAATCTTTCTCAACAAACAACTTATATTCTTTTGAATTTTTGCAAGGCTTTTTTATTTTTTTTATTTTTTTATGCAATAGATAAATCCACGTGAATCTACGTAGGCATCCACAAAAAGCTACATAATACACAAAAAACATTTGAAGTAAAAGGAATGTGGACCCATAGATCCATTGAAACTAATTCAAGAGGTTTGGTGTACACGGTTAATGAAGGAACAAAGGGTAGCGATGGCTTTTTCCCCTGATACAAAGACGGCTTGATTTACATGGTATGATTTATTGATAGAAACATTCTTAAATTGGAAGAATATTGGAGCCACTATACGCTTCCTCCCACTTATCGCAACCTCAACCATCCTCTAACTCATCTACCATCGGTTACATCCCCTCATATATCCACCACTTCTACACAAACTCACCTTCATCCTCAAATCCTTCATCCTCCCCTCTCCACACTTTCGCCTTGCTCATCCTCGACCAACACTCATTCCATGGTTACTAGAAGCAAGTCGAAATTTAAATTTTTTATTGGTATTTTTGCTCTCTTCAACATATTTTTGTACCGGTTGCATCTTAACGTAACATTTTGTTGGCCAATATGCACCTTAATTAACCCATTAATTAGCCATGTTATTAGGGTCAATTAAAATTATCAATCCATACAAAATATAAAATTTATAACAAAATTTTATTATTCTTAACTTTTTGTGTGTGCAGCATATTCATTTATATATTTGGGTAAACGTACCTAACATTAGAACTATTTTTCGGAGGTGCAATTGCAACCATAGGGTATTTAGGATGCAATTTTTGACTTTACGTATTTAAATAGGTTCAATTTCTCCCATTCACTAACAATACATAAATTTTGACCTATATCCACATAGATTAAAAATAAGATCAATTGTTGTAGTCGGAGCATACATGGTGGCACTCCTCAGAGTATGTAAGTATTTCTCAACAAAAAAGGACATTGTTTTATAGAGAAATACTTACATACTTCAAGAGTTACCACGTCATCTCAACCTGCCAATGAAAACATAACAATTTATATCATTCTAATCCTACGACATTCATTTTGAAAAAAATTCAAATTTTATCTTGTTTTTATAGGAAAAAAAATCATATATATTTTTTTTAAAAAAACCAAAAACAAAATGATCAATCAATTTTTCTTAAAAGCAGATAAAATTTGAATTTTTTGAGATAAGTCATTAACCAATTATGATAATATATACACACAGATTTTGAATACAAAATTTTGGTTTTTTTAAGGCCACGAAATATAAGACAACGTGTTGGGTGAGTGACCATAATTTGTCCAAAAACAAAACAATGATTATAATAGCGAGTCAAGGCACGAGAAGTAGTAGTTGTCATTTTCCATGAGAAGTGGATTCCACATTTCCACTATGAACACGAAGTGACAAATATAAGTTGTTTTGTTTAGAAGACACTGTTTTTTTGTTTTGTTTTTTGTTTTGTTTTTTTGTTTTGAAAAACATGTTTGTTAGCTTAATATATGAAGATGACTCTATACTTGCGATCTGCATAAGGAATATTTATGACTATCATTTTGAAATAGAAAAAAATGGGGGAATTTCAATAAAAAAATTTTATTGGTAGGAAAAATTTCACTACTACAAAATACCTAAAAACAACCTAAATAAGACCCAATTAACATCCCTTTTCGGAGGGACGCCTGCGGGAGAGTGTTGTTGTTTTTATTATATTTAGCGACTGGTGTATTAATCGCTTTATTATGAGCGACTTACCTTAATAGTATTCATGAGGCGACCTTAATAGTATTCAGGTCGCCTCATAATAGGCGACCTGAATTGAGGCGTCCTGAATTAGCTTTCAGGTTTCCTTATATTAGTTTTTTTTTTTAAAAAAATATGCTTGCTGTATGTTTGACCAATTTGCTACAAAACTGAATACTTCACAAAATAAGCGCATATGCCCAGTATGACTGTATGAACTTATATGTATGTGCATTCTATCCAAAGAAGGTGAAATAATAATGCAGCACGGTTCAATAAGAAAATTGAACATGTAAAAGTGACTTCAACAAAGAGTTCAAGAGAATTTGGCTTATACATACAAGAGCATACAAGAGAATGACAATAGATGAACAGTATATTCAGCTCAGTTCAACAAAATCAATCAAATTCACAACTTCCAACATAACCATTCAGCACAAGGATGCAAGAATATCAACAACTCTAAGAGAAAACTTCAAGCTCAAGTAGAGCCCAAGAAGACAAGTTCAACAATGTCACTTGATAATGAATTAAAGTGTAGCAGTCAAAAACTTTCAGCAAATTCAAGAGCAGAAAATTCAGAAGGTTTGAACTAGATTTAGGTTACTAAAACTAAACCAAAACAACAAACAAAGCACCACTATGACAACAAATTTTTCTCAAATTTGGAGGCAATTAATCTCCAAAATTTCGCAGAACTTTCACAATTTAATGCGAAAATTAGATAGCATCAACATTCCCTTCAATTGGCAATAACACTTGATATGCGACAAGAGGCAAATATATAGACAATGACTTTTGCACACAAAGCTCAACGAATTTCAAGGTTTTGAAAGATACGCAATTTAGCAATTCTCTAATGCTAAAGTGAATGAGAAATCCACCTAGTAATAATCACTTGATCTTGCACAAGCAAATCAAACACCTTCCAAGCAAGAAGCACACATAAAACTTTTGAAAAAATCAGTTATGATGGTATGATTCGACAAAATTCTCAAGTCTTGGTTATTGGAAAATCAAATGCAATAGGTATAATGGCAAAATCAAACCTCATATGGCAAGATCTATTTCCCAATATTCATGGTTAAAGTGGCAAATTCAAGAACAACACCAATAATTTACTGAGAATTAAACAAGTAGATGTCAAATTTCATATTGTAACAATTCTAGAAACCAAAATCGAAGCCAGCCTAATAAGTTTTGCATTAACACCGCGACCAAGAAGACAAGTTAACCCATACAAACTGAATTAGCTTTCAGGACGCTTTATATTGTTTTTTTTTTTTTTAAAAAAAAAATACGCTTCTTGTATGTTTGGCCAATTTGTTGCAAAACCGAATGTCTAAATTGCTCAAAATATAGTTCAAGTCAAGTTAATAAATATCCATAGCTAGCAAGCCCAGCACAACAACTCTATACACATATATTCAATTCAAGATATATAAAATATATCAAATATCAATATAGGACTAATATCTCTATATGAGAATATACCAAATATTAATATAGAATACAATAACTTAACAATCGGAAAAAATATTTCTTCCAATGACTATCTCAACTTGAATTTATATATATCTAATATATATATTTTTTGACCTTGTTATCTAATAGGGGAAATCATTTATCTTGTGATGAGGATATAATGTTTTGTCCGATGAATAAATGAATGCGTTTGTTTAAGTGAAGAAGCGCGCACTCAAATAAATTATACCCTTGGCCAATGAACAATACACTTTGCTACTCTACATTGAAGGCCGAAAGAGAGAGACGAGGAAGGAGGGGAGAAGAAAAGAGGATACATTTCTTTGCTTTGCGTTATGCATCGAAAATTGGGGAGTCCGTTTCAGGCGAAAACGCATAATGCAAGCCGGAGAGTTGAAGTTGAGAACGATTTTTCATGTATTTCATTGTTGTTTAATTCCCAAGCAGATTTTAACATGTTGTCTGTTCAACTATCCAAACTTTTGAACATGTCTAAACAAGAAAGCTTTTGCGAAAGGAGCACGATCATGCGAAGCTTAAAGAGCCCGAAGCATATTAAATGAAAGGTATAATTGAATTGCAAGAGAATGAGAACAAAACCTTTAGTTCACGGCATATTTACTTTCAAGGCCAAACATGAAAGAAAAAAACCAAAAAAAACGATCCATCGGAAATCGGAAGTATTTTTGAACACAATCTTATAAACTATGGGGGCAAATGAACACGAGAGAGAGATGGGGAAAGCAAATAAAGGAGGAAAATAAACATTAGCGACAAAATTCAACGGTTAATTTATTTATTCAACAAGAAGACACAGAAATATCACTTTTAAAAAACACACTTTGATGTTCATAAAGAATCAAGAAAATGAGATTATATGGAACCGTTTACGATTTTTCACACCAAAGAAGTGATGATTCTAGTTTTCGAATAGAATAAAATAGCTAATAATGGGTAATTTCAAAACGAAAACTTTGAATAGACACAAGCACACACAAAAGAAAAAGAAGTTTACAAGCAAATACAGATGAAGGAAAAATACATTCAAAGCATCTAAATTTATTTAGGATGAACAAGCCGGTCACGAGTAAGAAAATCGGGTGGTATGACAAGTGAAAACACCCATTCTAAAGGATCATCGGAATGATTCATTAATCAAAGAAGACAAAGAATTAAGAAGAAAAGGTGATAACTTTACCATTGTAGAGAAGGGACTAAGAGCTCATTAGCTTCAATGGCAATGGCGGAGAAAAACGGAGGAACGACGAAGATGGTTTTGTTTCAGCCAACTAATCGCCTCTTGTTTTTATAGTGTGCAATGCTTTTCTACCCGGCTTGAAACAAGCTTTTGATTCATGTAGCCTCAATAAGAAGAGGATTTCTGTAGATATGAGATGCTATTGACTAAAATCTTTCGCCAAATGAAAATCCACTATTATTTGAGAAATTATACCTTGATCGGTGTACAATCATGGCAACTAGCATTATTCACGAGACCTGTGAAGTGCAAACAAAGCTTACCATCAACAAGTTACTTCTATTTGGGTTTTCAAAATTCCCAATATAAACCTATAGTCCTCGTCAAGGTAGACTATGAGAGTGCGGAACGAAGAAGGCACTTAACCAGAAAAGAAAATGCTTACCGCGGCTGACGATCGACTAAGAGAAGGCACAAAGAGGAGAGAAGAGGAGGGTGCCGGACCATCGGGACCCGGTGGTGAGAAAGGGCGGCCAAACACAAATAGACTTAGGCAAGGGAGGGTTGTTCGGGCGTGAATGACAAAGCAAGGGAGGAGCGAGCGCGAATGTGAGAATTCACCGCAAAGATCTCACGGATTAGCGAACGGTGGAAACGAATAGAATAGGGTTTTTGACATTAAAAGGTCACGAAGGCGGCTTGAATATGAAAATCGGAGTCGCCATTTTTGGATTTTAGGCGACTGAGATAGCTTCGGGTCGCCCAAGTGAATATTGGCGACACGAATCAAGCGGTGGAAATCAATGATTATTTATTTATTTATTTATTTTTTATCAAACAAGTCATTTTTTTCCATTGCATTCTTATGATCTTGCCTAGGTTTCATCTTTAATGTACATGATATTCATAGAAGTGATTAGGAAAAATCAATCAACGCTCGCTTAAATATATTTTTAAACAAAGAGAATGACGCCATGCATGAAACAAAAAGAATCATTCATTGTCATGTCTCAGAAGGATCAGTTATCACGAATGTGAAATTTGGAACTTTTTCTGTAAATGCTAAACAAATCTTACTATATTGCCACACAACAACAATATATAAATATTTTTGTATTTTCGTGTTGAACTGGACTGTGAAGAGATTTTGAAACAATCAACATAATATAATCCACTGGTACTTTTAATTAATTTGTTTGGGCCAACTGAATAAATAGTTGTGAGGGCTACAAGAGCTGGTCTCTGCCGCACTTGGAAGTTGGAACGAACTCCTGGTACGTCAACGCTGCTGGGTCTTGCTCTGTTTTTGCCTCCTGAGGTTCATTTAATACGTGTGTTTGCTGTGTGCAGGAGAACCACACGACTAAAAACATAACTGATCTCCAATCCAAGGCATAAAAAGATGCTCACACAGTAGAAAGTAAAATCGAAAAGACAAGTACGTATACAGTACCTAAGACTGGAGCTAGTGGCATGATCATGTTCAACGTCTTGCAACGAGCCACAGTTATACTTGGTATTATGTGATTTCAGAAAGTGAACAAGCTGGCCAATGTAGCTAGTGCTGATATTGCAGATCTATATCCCTTATAATGGTACCAGCCTCCTTGCACGAGCCCTCAATGCCTCTCCTTCTTCCAAAACCATGGACACCTAATTAATTGAAGCTTCAAATTGGTCTTCTCCTCCACTAATGCACCGAATCTGATTGTGAAGGGAAAACAAAAACATAATAATAGTAGTAACAACAACCACCCGTCTTTTTTTTTTCCTAATTAGTTGCTTCATGGCGGTGCCTTTGAATTTTTTCCTAATTTTTTTTTTTTCTAATTTTTCAAATTATTTTAAGTTTTTTTTTCTAATTTTTTGAATTTTTTAGAATTTTTTTCCTAATTATTTTAATTTTTTTTTCTAATTATTTGAATTATTTCCTAGTTTTTTTTTATTCACGTCATCGTCCAAGTCAACGTGTCGGTCCTAAACGTAACGTAGCGTCGGCGTTAATTCAGTTAATGGTCAACTAATGCCCAATATCACTTTTGCTTCCAAAACGAACTTTGTGTGTCTTTTACTCTCAAAACTTAGTGGTGCTTGGCGCTCCACAGGCAAATTTGATGTGTAAAATTGCTCCTTTACCCTTTAAAATATGTTATTTTTTAATTCACTTTGTTTTTAAATTTTATAAATATAATAATTGTTTTATTTGTATGATGGATTCTGGAATTTGAAATTTTAAATATACTATAAGTTTTATTTTAAATTTGATTTGAAAATAAAAATTTTTATAGTTCAAAAATATGTTGACTTAACCAACATAGAGTTGGTTAAGTGGTGTAAGTGTCAAAACCATAAGATCCCTCTAAATCTTAGTTCGAATACGAGAGGGAGACAATTATGTTAGGAGGACAAGCATTCAAACCTCAAACCAGATACCAGTGATAATATATAAAAAAAATGTTGACTTAACCAGGGAGTGAGTGCATCTGGTTTTTTTTTTTTTTTTTTATTTCAAAAATGCGATCTCACAATTTTTTCAAAAAAATCAATAAAATAGGTACTACATGCGGTCCTAAATGTAGGATAAAATTTATAATGCTATCGATTCAAAACTTTATCGTATATTTAGGATCGGATGAATATTATGGGAAGAAGAAGCCTCCTTTGCCTTTCCGCTTCATCCTTTTTCAGCCCCCTCTTGGCTCCATCTTCCTTCTTCCCTTCCCTCTGTTTCCTTTCCCATTCTTCTAATAATTTCAGTTGCATTCCCTTGCAATAATTTAGGTGCTTTTCCCTCTAATTAGAGGGATTAGGCTTTTTTTTTTTAAAAAAAAAAAATCTTATATATTCTATTTATTTAGATTAGATTATATGATTCATGCTTTGAATTTTTTTTGCACTCAATATCTTAAATTAATTAATTTCCGTCCTACATTCAAATATTTTCTGTAACCCCAATATCTTAGAAATTAATTAATTTGAGATCTGAAAAAAAAAAAAAAAATTCAAGATGTAGCCTATAATCTAATCTAAATAAATAGAATATATAAAAAATTTAAAAAAATGCTTAATCCCTCTAATCGGGGGGAAAAGCACGTAAGAGATCGAAAGCACCTAATGTAAATTCTATGATTGTTATTAGACATTGTTGTGTTTGTGTTATATGCTTTTGTTTTTTCATGTTTTGTTGGAAGTTTTAATGTCTCATAGTGCCAAATTTATGGAAGTTTTTATTGTTGGAAGTAGGTATTCATTTAGTATTTAGTATTTTTTATTTTCTGAGTGCACTGTGATTGTTGTTGATTTGCATTGTTTGTTATTTGTGATGATACACTTCCGTTATTATTTTTTATACAATCTGAAATTATTAAAATCTAGTGCCTTATTGATTTAAATTTAATTTGAAGATAAATTTCTTGATAGTTTACAAATATTTTGAATTAATAATATTTTACTGTTTGGAAATCTTCTTTAGTATTGAGTTGTTAATTGTCAATTATTTTAGATTATTTACTAAATTCATACAGTTAACTATGTTATTATTTGTTTGAATTCTTTTGAAAGATCACAACAATTTTTAAAATATTTTGTTTTCAAATAATTGTTTCCTCATTCTTATTTTATTGTTTGAAATTTGATTTGAAAATAAATTTATTGACAGTTTACAAATTTTTTTTGAATCAATACTTACTGTTTTGTATTGAATTTGTTTGAAATTTTTTTGAAATATCACGAAAATATTTTTGAATATATTAATTAGGTTTACAAACCATTATTTTAGAAAATTATTTTTTTTCCAGCTAAAAAATAGCAAATTAGTTTTCCTTATTCTTATTTTTAGTTATTCTATTAATGTTTATAAATCATTTTTTAGTATTAATTTATTTTTCCTTATTTTATTTTATTTTTTTTTAAATTTGGGTTGAAAATAAATGTCTTGATAGTTTTTTTTTTGAATTAATACTTACTGTTTGAAATTTGATTTAATATCGAGTAGTTGTTTTGTATTGAAATAGTTTGGAAATTTGAATTAATTAGGTTTTTATGAAAGTATATATTTAAGAGGTGATAAATATTTTCAATCTACTTTTTTTTTTTATACAAGGATTTTTTAATCTACTTAAATCTGTAAAATCTACAGTTTTGATTGATAGATTCCGGAATATTAAGTCTTTAAAATCTACAGTTTTATTGATTAAAATTTGATTTAAAAATAAATTTTTTACAAGTATTTTGAAATGAAATATTTACTAAACACTACTACAAAATACCTAAAAGACGACCTAAAAAACCCAATTAACGTCCTTATTCTATGGGACGTCGGGGAGAGCGTAGTCGTTTTTGGTATATTTAGCGACCTGAAATTGTTTCAGGTCACCTCATAATAGGCGACCTAAACACAAATCAGTCGCCTCATATGAGGCCACTTGAACAATATTTAGGTCGCCTCATATGTGGCGACCGGATTTGTGTTCAGTCGTCTCATATGAGGCGACCTGAAAAACATTCGTCGCCTCGCATATGGGCGACCTGAATGCTTTTTAGGTCGCTTCTTATGGGGCCAGGTTGTTCGATTTTATCATTTTAAGCGACCTGATTAAAAATCAGGTCGCCTCATCTTTAGTAATAGGCGACGATTACTACTATTCAGTCGCCTCTTATGATCCAAAGACGCCCGAATTGATTTTCGGTCGCCTTAAATTATTATTTTTTTTAAAAAAATATGCTTTTTTTTTTGTTTGGCCAATTTGCTTTGTCGCAAATACTTCACAAAATAATTAAGCGCATATGCGGTGAATGACAATAGATAACAATGAATGTGAAATATATTATGATTGTATGAATTATATGTATGTGCATTCCATCAAAAAAAGGTGAAATAACAATGAATACGAAAGGTTCAATAAGAAAATTGTAAAAGTGACTTCAACAAAAGAATATTGGCTACACATACAAGATCATACAAGAGAATGACAATATAGATGTTACGTATTCAACAAAACAATATAGATGCTCGGATCAGTTCAACAAAATCAATCAAATTCACAACTTAGCTTCCAACATAACCATGAGGATGCAAGAATATCAACAACTCCAAAGAGAAAACTTCAAGCTGCGAGCCTAAGAAGACAAGTTCGGAAAGTCACCTGATAATGAATTAAAGTGTAGCGATCCCGAAACTTTCAGCAAATTCAACGGCGAGAAAAGAAAGAAGGTATGACCTAGATTTAGGTTACTAAAACTAGACCAAAACAACAAACAAAGCACCACTATGACAACAAATTTTTCTCACATTTGGAGGCAATTAATCTCCAAAATTTCACAACGGCTTTCACAATTTAATGCAGCAATTAGATAGCATCAACATTCCCTTCAATTGGCAATAACACCGATATGCGACAAGAGGCAAATATATATAGCGACAATGACTTTTGCACACAAAGCTTAACAAATTTCAAGGTTTTCAACATACAAAATTTAGCTCAACTCTAATGCTAAAGTGAATGAGAGCCACCTAGTAATAATCACG
Source organism: Acacia acuminata (assembly GCA_019022655.1). Lineage (NCBI taxonomy): Eukaryota > Viridiplantae > Streptophyta > Magnoliopsida > Fabales > Fabaceae > Acacia > Acacia acuminata. The sequence goes on along the minus strand of JAFJYI010000001.1, from coordinate 14,773,712 downwards.
GTACCACACAAGCAAATCAAACACCTCCCAAGCAAGAAGCACACATAAAACTTTCAGCAAATCGCTTATGATGGTATGATTCAACAAAATTCTCAAGTCTTGGTTATTGGAAAATCAAATGCGTAGGTATAATGGCAAAATCAAACCTCATATGACGTGATCTATTTCGAGAATTAAACAAGTGATCTAACCTCATATTCCAAAATCAAACCTCATATGACAAGTTGATCTATTTCCAAAATCAAACCTCATATTCACATCAATTAAAGTGGCAAATTCAAGAGCAAGCGCAATAATTTACGAAAACCGAAATCGCACGACTTAATAAGTTTCACATTGACAATCACCCTAACAAGTAATGACTTGCCTATATATTCACATTGAGCCATGTTCAAGAAGATATCTAGCCATCATGTCTCGAACCGAATTGATGTCATCCTGTGAGTACGGATCCTCAGTACAAAAAAACTGTAAATTGGAAAACAAGGTATAATTAACAGCTAAAGTACCACAACAACAAAAATCATCATTTGAGGATCACGGAGCATTACGTACGTTTTGCAAGCCCGATGAAATACGTCCGGTGGAAACGATAGATTGCATCCAACGATAACGTAGTATCCGCACTCGGTGTTCCCTGGTTGGTGATGGCACTATAAATCAAAAACAAATTGTTAAACAGAAAGCTACTGTGTCTTAGAAAAAACTTGAATTGAAACTACTTACCTTTGGATAAAACCACTTCGGTCCACCCTGCTCTCATGCTCCGGCCAAATCTATCTATATGTCCTAAGACCCCTATCATTAAAATGGAAATTAACGAGACATGAAAACAATTCATTTAAAAAAAAGAATCGATGATTTAGACAAAAATTTACTTACTCGGCAAACATGTTTTTGATATCCTCGGTTGGCACGCCACCTATGGAATCGAACCAATAACATGCGTTCTTGGCGGGACAAACAACACACGGGTCCAATGACCACTACAACATATACATATTAATATTAAACTAAGATAAAAAAGCATTTTATCCTTAAAAATCTTATATAGACAAAACAAATACGCACCTTTCATGTATTGGCGCTAGATAACAAGACGATTTTATCTCGCCCATTGTTAAACCAACATAAATGGCCCTCCTAGCTAAGATATTGCGAAATAAGCCGTGGATCTAGGACATAAGAATCCATACGAATCAATCGGTCTCCCTTTTTGCATAAGTCGTGGCAGACACTATGATCGAAATAAAATGATAAATGTTGTTGAATATATTAAACAAAAAAAGAGTACTGACATAATTAAAGGGTAAAAAAAAAACTTACAAGATTGCAAGTTGAAGCCACTATATATCTAAACAGTCCATATGCATAAACTCATCAAATCTTTCTTGTTAATTGATATCGGATATGTCTTGTCTCGCACCGACAATGCCCGGAGGCATCTGCAAGCCTATAGAGACGATGTCCTTGTAGACCTCTCGCCGTTGTGATAAGTATGGAAATCTCTCCGCATGACTTGTTCATGCTATGAAAACATAATAAACAGATTATGAGTGGGTTAGCAATGAAAATCAATCCTAAACCCTACTCATCGTCAATCGATAATGTATTTCCTACCATTGGAGGTGTCGTCCCCACCTCGATAAGATGATGCGGCCAAAGGATGAACGATGTGGTGGCGGCGTCTAGCGTGGGAACCTCCTCATCATCAATCGGGATGGTGTCTTTTCTTCCCCTCTCGCACACTTGTCGAGTCGCCTACGTTGGTCTTGTGGAATTTGCATATTGTGGTGTGTGGTTTGTTGCAGGTAAACAAGACCATCGGCAACAATACGCCGGTGTGGGTCATCAAAATATAGAGTGCGGGGTTGTCCCCCACGTGGAGTGTGAGAAGGCTCGCCAATAAGTACATCGGAGAGTGATGAGAAGGTTCGCCAATAGGTACATCTGGAGCGTGAAAACTTTCTTTCTTTGCTTGGGAAGGCGGGGATTCCTGGTTTGAAGGTTGCGTATTTACCTTCCCTTGTATCATCTCCCTCATTTCACCGTAGTTGTGCCATAACCTCATCTACGAGGGACGCTCGAATTTTGGCTACAAGTTGAGGACTAGGGTTGTCATCGTCATGCGAACAACTCGAACGCCGTCCAAAATATTTCGCGACACTAACTCCCCTCGGTTCCCCACGAACAAAGCATCAAGGTAATCGGGCTTCCCAATCGCCGTGGACAAAATGTCCATCCGTGTACCGGCATGAATGAACCTTGGCTGATTTGCTGCTCAAGCACATCCCGTATCATAGGATTTTTCATAAATAGTAACTAATTAAACTCTAAAAATATGAAACAACGAGGCTATTTAATACTTCTAATTTAACTACTTACAATCTTTGAAGCAACCTCGGCCACATCTTCATTTATGTATTTCTCACCCTTCATCCTCGCGGCTATCCATTTTTTGTGGCGAGGAGGACGCTCGAGGCCCGGATAACGGTGGAAGGATCGGATTGAGCGGCTTCCTTCATTTCTACGCAACTCTTCTTCCATCGGCTTCCGTTCAAGCTTCTTATAGCCACCTCTAGACATGCAATGTGGATACTTATTTCTCGCTTGCCTCTCTCTATTGGCCTGACTTTTTTCTGTGACACGAAAATAAATAAAACGAGCCTTCGATGTCAAATAGATTCAACTAAAAGATAAGATATGAAAGAAATTTTACAAGAAATTTAGGATTACGGCGTGACGCCACAAACTCCCTCCAGTCCTTGGAGAAATGTAATCATAGTCCCGACATGGGTCCTTGTCCCTCTTTGACCCCTCAAATATACTTTCTAGTGAGCTTGTTCTTAAAGTCTTTCCAACGTAGACGAACCTCGCCCATCCAATGCTTGTATATGGCCTTATTGTTAGGCACATCATACGTTTGTTTGTAAGGTAAAAGAGAAGATATGAAAGAAATCAAGTAATAAAACTAAAGATACAAATGCGAGAAGATATCGAAAGTGAGATACCAAAAGTTGTGCCCGGAGATCAACTCCTTCGTTTTAGGAGGAACCAACTTCCAATCGAGAGAATACAATGCGAACTTTGCTTCGAGCCAGATAGCCTACATAGCTAATGAAATTGTCTTCCTCTGGACCAATTCGATTCATATTGGCATTGAACTCCACATGCAGCCTCTTTTTCTGACCGCCACGACGTGCAATTAACGCACCCATATGTGTGCTACCTCTACCCCTTCTCACCACCAGTACATCATTCCCACTATCATCCGATGACTCGTCAGAGTTAGACATATTCCTGTTCATTAAAGACAAATCAATAATGTTAGATAGAGTTATTATTAAATAATAAACAAATGAATAAAATGAACTAACATGTTAAACCCGTACAAAAATAACATAGGACTTTTTCATAACTTAAGATCTTACTTTATATGGTTTCCCATATTCCTTCGAAATGATCCTTCCTTGGAGCATATTCTTCATCATCTACCAATTATACTTCACGTGTTGTATGTGGATTTGTTGTGAAAGGGAGTGTATCGTCCGGGTTCAAGGATTCTTCACCATACGTCTGTTTTTTACTTTGAAGTACAATGGACATTTTGTTATTTGCGGGGGTCGTAACATAAAACACTTGTTTCGCCTGGCTTGCTAGAATGAATGGCTCGTCTTTATGACGAAGTCTTTGAAGATCAATTGAGACAAATCCAAATTTAGGATCTATTACAACAGCATTATTGGTAACCCACTTACATTTAAATAAAGCAACTTTGAACTTGGTGTAGCTCATCTCCCATATTTCTTCAATAACTCCATAATAGGCCATTGATGCTAACACCGGGTTTTGTCTTTCAACTTGAAAAGTGCATGGATTCAGCTTCAACCATCACCCCATTTGTTTTGCACCAGAACTTAACTGTCATCTTGGTCTTTTGTGTAGAAAGAATATCCGTTGATATCATAACTTGTCCAAGTGATGACTGATAAGAAGGCCCCCGGCTAACCACTCGATTGTAGCCGACACACGGTCTCGTGCAATACCTTCTCCTGGAACCACTTTATAAATGTCTTCTTTTGCTCATTAGCTATCTGCATGTCATTCTTCCTTGGATTCATATTCTTCAAACTCTTTGTGTTCATCAATGTATGGTTGAACTTCTTCCATATTATTCAAGATGTACGGTGTGCTTGCAACACTTCTACCACGAAGCATATTCTTCGGTTTGATTCCTCGAGTTCCCCGACTTATCCCCTTATCATCTTTGAGATTGTAACATCGCCCGATAGATAATCTTTCTGAACTCCATAGCCTCTTCCACTACATATCCTCAACGATTGAGGCTTCCTCGATAAGGATTTTTAGAATACCCTTTTAAGATCTTCATGTATCGCTCGAAATGGTACATCCACCTTAGGTAAAGCTGGACCATGAGCCTTACCTCCTTACCAAGTGCGCTATCGGGTGCACCATTATATCGAAAAATGCGGGAGGAAAATGCATCTCTAGTTGGGACAAAATAATATAACCCTCATTTTCCAATTCATCCAAATTTTCAATGTCAATGACTTTGTTACATATAGCATTAAAGAAAATACACAATTTTGTTATAGTGGTCCACACTTCATCTTTCATAATGCCCCTAATAGCTACTAGTAATAGTTGTTGCATCAACACATGATAATCATGAGATTTCATTCCCACTAACTTCAAATCGTCCATTGAAACACACCTTCTCAAATTTGAAGAATATCCTTGTGGAACCTTAATGTCATATAGACACCCACACAAACTTTTTTTCTCCGCTTTTGATAGTGTATGAGCTGTTGGCTCCATGTATGCCCTCTTACCATCTTCCATTACTCGTGGATGTAACCGTTCTCTTATTCCCATATCAACCAGGTCTAGTCTCGCACTAATTCCATCCTTAGTCTTCCCCGGTATGTGCAAAAGAGTATTGACAAGGCTATCACAAACATTTTTTTCCACATGCATCACATCAAGATCGTGTCTCACATCAAGACTACGCCAATATGGAAGATCAAAGAAAATTGATCTCTTCTTCCATATATTCTTCTCACCCGCAATCCTTTTACGCTTACCCAATGTGACATTGATATGCATCACCCGACTATAGACTTCCTCTTCGGTTAATGCCTTTGGAGTCGTTCTATGCTCCTAAGCCATTAAAACGCTTTCTTAACTTACATATATGGGTGGAATCGATCAAGAAACCTCCCGTGACCTAGGTAGACCATTTTTTTCCATGCTTTAATTGCTAGAAGTTTGTGTCGGCTTCACATATTGGACATGCTTTATGCCCTTTCACACCGTACCCGACAAATTTCCGTATGCGGGAAAGTCGTTGATCGTGGTAAAAATCATTGCACGCAACTTGAAGGACTCCTTCTTATATGCATCAAACACATCTATGCCTTCCTCCCACAACTTCTTCAAATCCTCAACCAAAGGTGCCAAGTACACATCGATATTTTTACCAGGCTGTTTTGGTCCGAAAATCATCATAGAAAGCATCACATACTTGCGTTTCATACATAGCCGGGAGGTAAGTTGTATATTACAAGGAGAATCGGCCATGCACTATGGTACTATGCTAAGAGTTCGATACGGATTGAAGCCATCTATACAAAGCCCCAGTAGAAGGTTTCTTGGCTCAATGCCAAATTGCGGGAACATTTCATCTATTTTCTTCCATTGGAGAGAGTCGTACCAGTGCCGTAGATATTTTCCATCGGATATTCTCTCATCGAATGCCATCTCAACTTCTTTGTTGTTGCTTCACTAGTAAACACACGCTTAAACCGAGGAATTATGGGAAGATACCACAAGGCCTTCAAAGGTTGCCTTTTTTTGTGTGATTTCCGAAACCACCACCTTTCTTCACTTTGTATCGTGAAGTTTTACACTTCGGACAATTACTAAGGCCTTCATACTCATTTCTATACAATATGCAATCATTAGGGCAACTGTATCTTTTTATACTCCATACCCATCGTAGATAAGATTTTCTTGGCCTCATACATATGGTTTGGAAGTACATTATTATCTCGCAACATATCACACAACAATTCAAGCAACGACGTGAAATCGCTATCGGTCCACCCACATGTTGCCTTTAAGTTGACCAAATGTAAGGTCCCGAGTCAACCGTGTATACTTAGTACACCCGGGAACAAAGGTGTCTCGCATCACTCCGCACGCTATCATATTCATGCGGTTGTGCAAAGGATTCGACCTCAACATCATGAATCATTCTCTCCATTCCATCATCATCTACCTCAACTTCATTTTCGTAGGATGTACTGGGAGTTACCTCCTCACCATGCCATATCCACGTTGTGTATCGAAGGTTTATTCCATCACAAATTAGGTGGTCCCTTATATCAACAATATCCCTTCGAACCCCATTTAAACAATTAACACATGGACAATAGTACATCCCATTTTTTGTAGCCACATTTCTTCTAGCAAATTCAATAAACTCTTCCACCCCATTCTTATATTCTTCACTATTTCTCAACGCATTCATCCAACTATGACCCATTTTGTTACCACTTACGACATTTCCAACAATAGTCAATTTCATAACAATTTCAAGAACGACATGCTTTCTTTTAAGAAAATTTCGCCTGTTTCCCCTTAAAAGTAAGACATCCCAAAATTTCAATAACAACCAATTTCAGCTTAATTCAACAAAACTTACTATATAAGGAGAAAAGCCTTGTTCTCTCTCAAGAAGAAGGTATCATATAAGAACAATATATGTGTGTGTGCATAAAATGAAACCAACTCGACCTAAGTTGTCTAAGTCATAAACTATAACTTATGGACATCTAAGCATCATTATTAATACTACAAAGTTTACCTAGTTCAATGCACATCAACAAAAAAACAATATTTAACTATAATTACCTCAACTTTAAATTCCTCTCCTTGAAATTTATTTGCTCTATTCAACCTAAAGACAACAACAATAAAGACAACATTAGAATTATTCAAACTAACATATGAGAGGGAATAATTGTATGACAAAAGGAACATGATTAAAAATACCTACCCTAGGACTCCTCAAGCTCTTGTGGGTTGTTGTCGTGGCCAAGTCACTAACAAGTAATCACTATAAGATCAATATTTATCAACTAATCCCCTAACACCGATCTGTTCCAATTCCAACTTGATTAATAGCAAGTCCCCGTCAATCATTGATGGCATGAATAACTAAATTCAATTCAACAGAATTGATTCCAATAAGTAATTTAGAGTAAGCTTAAAAATTTTGAAGAAACCAATAAAGCATGATATGAATCAAATTGATTAAGTCTAATTAAGTAGACATTAGATTAAAATTTAGACTATGTTGCACAAGAAACCATTTTTAATATAAAGAGTGTATTTCACATTAACAAAATATAATAAAAGTTTTTGCATAATATTCTCCACAATAATAATCAAAGATCTAAGGAAAGGGAAGAAGAAAATTATGGAAGATAACTAAAGGTTTTAATAAATACTATTAACTAACTTAACTAAATTTCTTAATCTAAGTAAGTTAGGTAAACATATTTTATATTAAATACCGAGGAAGTAACACTTTGTGCCTAAATATAAACCAAAACTTTCATTTGAATAGGACCAAAAAAAAAAAAATCATTGACAGCTTTAATACGGGAATTTCATGGTTCAAAATATAAGTCAATTGCTTCTCCAAAATTTGCGTTTTATCAATTTTACCCATATTTATTTTTTATTGGTAAGAGACAATCTTAGGAGAGAGAGATGTGAAATTTTTTGTAAAAAATCGAGAAAACACAAAAATCATTCAATAAAGGGAAATGTAAAACATTTTATCAATTTGATGTATTTCTTAATATCCAATAATAAGATACAAATCATCTTTTATAATCATTTAGATAGCATACTTCATGAAAAACCATATAAACGTAAAACCGCAAATGTCTTGGAAACAACTCATATCAATCATTAGATTGATTAAGAACATAATTAATTGCAAAAACATATTCAGATATCTAATAAACAAACATATGTGGTAGTCAAAAAACAAATTGCAATCATAACACACCGGTAGATTGTTGAAATTTTTCGGTGGATCAATTCATTAATCATGAATAATAAACAATCTATACTAAGCCACCATCCTCATTCAAGGTTCAGCCATTATAAAGTTCTCCCTACAATATGAATATTGTAATAGAATACTAAAAAATCAATGGTTATTGAAGATGAAATAGATGAGTACCGGAGAAACCCAACGAACGTGCAGAAACCACCGGAGAAGGCGACTATGGAGATGGAGTGGAGGTCGAATGGAAGAAAGAATCCAAGGTCGAGTGCGCCGCGAGAGGGAAATGATGAAGGGGAAGGAGGCGGAGATGAGTGTGCCGCAAGAGGGAAATGATGAAGGGGAAGGAGGCGGAGATGAGGAAATGATGAAGGGGAAGGAGGCGGAAATGAGTGAGGGAAATGATGAAGGGGAAGGAAGTGGAGATGAGTGTGCCACGAGAGGGATAGGGTTTCTATCGCGGGGTGGGTCATTTGGGGATCCTATTGGGCTTTTTAATGAATATGGGCGACTGAAATAGATTCGGTCGCCCATATTTGATAATGGGAGACCCGAAAGAAGTTCGGGTTGCCACTTTTCAGAAAATAGGCGACCTGAATCTATTTCTGATCGCCACTTTTCAGAAAACTGGCAACCTAAATGTATTTCAGGTTGTCCCTATTCGAAAAGTGGCGACTGATTAAAATCGGGTTGCCCATAGTTAAAAAAAAAAAAAGCCACACGGTGAGTTAGTTTTAGACCAAAAAAAAATTTATGGAAATTTGGGCGACTTGAATTAAATTCAGGTCGCCTAAATTGACCAATAGACAACCTTTATCTATTTCAGGTCACCTATATTAAAGGAAAAAAAAACATGGCGCCAAAGAAATTAATTTTCAGAACAAAAAAGTTTCATGGCGCCAAAATTTATCCCAATTTGGGCGACCTGAAATTTTGTCAGGTCACCTAAAATCTGTCCCCAATGTTAAAAAAAAAAAACCAATTTGGGCAACCTTAATTAAATTTAGGTCACCTAAATTGATAAATAGACAATCTTCATCTATTTCAGGTCGCCTATATGAAAGAAAAAAAAAAAAAAACATGGCGCCAAAGAAATAAATTTTTAGAACAAAAAAAGTTTCAAATTTATCCCAATTTGGGCGACCTTAATTAACTTCGGTCGCTTAAATTCAAAAATAAAGCGATTTGAATTATATTCGGTCGCCTAAATTTGAAAAACCAACGAAAATGCCATGGCGCCAAACAAAAAAAAAAAAATTCTCAATGGCTATTAAAGCGTCCCGAAATGGTTTTAGGATGACAAAATAAAATTTTATAAGTCCTAAACAATAATTCGGATCCGAAGGCTCATTTTCCTTCGATATAATTACAAGATTGCCACTACCTTCATTTTTTACTTCCTATTTTAAAATAAAGGATGTTTTTTAGGGTAGTGATATCCAATATTTGTAGTAGTGAAAAACACCACTTCTGGCGTCCCAATTTTATATTTGGGACACCTAAAGGCATGCTTTCTCTGACTCAAGTTACTTAGTTGCTTTTCTCTCTCCAAGTTACTTTCTCTGACGCCAAGTTGCTTTTTAGATCCCTTTTCTCTCTCTATTCCTCTTCTTCTCCGCCCTTTTAGAAAAGTTGATTCTTCTTGCTTCGTCTCTGTACGCCATTCACGCTCCTCTCCTCCATCCGATTCTCTATTCTCGGCTTGGGAGTGTTGTTGCCTTCACCATTCACCTCCATCGCAACTTGTGGTGGTGGTGCTTGAGAGAAGACCGACGTTGTGGTCCAAGTTGATTCGCGGTTGATCTGAGGCTCGTCGACATGACAAACGGCGCTGCGGTCTCTGAGGTTTGTTTTATTGGTGGAGATCTGACTTGTTTTGCTCTACTATTTATTTAAACTTCTCTAGATCTGACTTGTTTTAGTAGTGGAGAAATTGCCTTTGATGCAGCTGTTGATGCATGGTTCCATTTGTCGTAGCTGTTCTTCAAGATCCAGATCTAATGGCCACAGTCAGACACCCAGAACGGTGACATTGACTATGTTCTGAACTCAGGCAGCCGTTGAACACCAACTCGATTACCTCAGGCAGCCGTCGAACATGAGCCTAGATCTGTTTTGGTTTTCTTTTTTAACCTCGTCTTGAAACCCCGTCTTATTCTGGCTTCTTATTAATAGTTTTCGAGTTTGATTTGTATTTTGATTAGTGAGTATGTTAGATTGCCGATGTGTTCTTTTTCTTTGTTTCTTTCTTCATCCACGGCCAACCCTTGAACCTCGAGGTTCGGGTTTTTTTAAAAAAAAAAAGAAAAAAGAAAAGAAAAAGCATTACGACGTCCTAAATTTTTTAGGTAGGATGCCATAAGTCTTATTTTACTACGTCTCTTAGATAGGTGTCACACCAAAAAAGAATGTTAAAATGCCTTTTTGTAGTAGTGATGTCAGTTTATAAGTTAGACAAAATAGTTTGGACAAAAAATAAAAAATATAAATATTTAAAAGAATTTAATCAGCTTTATTAATATCTTTAAAAAAATCAACTATATCTTATATTTATGACCCGAAAGAGTAATTACTATCTAATCCAATTGCCCATAATCAAGTGACGTCTTAAATATTTTCATTGTAAGTAAGAGTGCGTGTGTGTAATCAGCTGGGTTATCTTCCAATAGCTTAAATTCTAATCCCACCAAATTTTGTACATATCTAAACATTAAATTTCAAAGCCAAATTTATATATCTAATCAAGCATTAAAAAAACCATCCGAAGAAAGCGACCCATGTTAGTTAATTAAACTAACGTCTATGCTATACTGCCCTAACACCGAAGATGAAACATCTAGGCTCATGTTTGAGACTTATGTGCTCGATTTGGGACTCAGGGCCGAAAGCGAGGCTAATATGTGATTTAAGTTAATCCTTTAGACGTCCGTTTTTCAGAAATGGACCAGTTTTTAACATTTGCTTTTTAAAAGACGGACGTTAGTATGTATTTTAAATGTTTGTTTTTTTAAAATAGATGTTAAAAGTAAGGCAAAAATTTTAAAAAATGACAACGTTTATATTTTTAATGTTAACTGGCAACATTAAATCTCTATTTTATAGTAGTGAATATATACACATAATTTATGGCAGTATTTTATGAGTTCTAATTAATTATTTTACATACGCTAGGAAAGTTAATTAAATTAATTATTTCTTACTTTAGCACAAAAAAAAAAAATATTTTTTACAAAATCTCAGAACTATTACTCCACATATAGTATGTAAAACTTATTGGTTTAATTAGTTAAAAAGTTGTATAGGAAAAACCAACAAACACTACTATTTAAAGAGCATTACTAATTTTTGAAACCAATATTTCAAGAGATCATAAGCCATTTTAAGCTGAGGAACCTTCTTAGATGACCAAAGGCAGACCATGGGAGCATTACTAAGTGAAGTTCTTTCGCCATATTTTCTTCCTCATGTGTTTATTCGCTTCAACCTACTTTCTTACACACACACAATATATATATATATATATATATATATATATATAACGCCCACCTTAATCATAGTTTGGTTACACGGATTATTCAAAGAGCGGTTTCATAATAAAGATACAGAAAAATAAGCACTAGTCATAACAGCGATCCACTGGAGCTCTTATATATTGTTATAATGTCATGACGATGAATGGGCTTGCAACGACGACAATTACTTAAGTGATTTGAGAAAGTGAACGAGTTGGCCAATGTAGTGTTGATGTTGAAGCTCCATATCTCTTATAATTGTAGCAGCCTCCCTTGCACGAGCCCTCAATGCCTCTTCTTCTTCCAAAACCATCGCGCCATTTTCAAAGCCTTTGCTATGTCTTTTCTTCTAAAGGATTCATCTTCTGCTCTCTCTATCTCCACACCCAACCCTTTCTCTACCAGTAGCATCCCATGTTCACCAATCCTCTTTCTCTGGTTCTTGAATCACACCCAGCTGGTAAAATGTCTGTTTCATCCTTAGCCCATTCTGGTCTTCTTAGAGCCCACAGAAATGTCACTCCAGAAATCTCCAACCCATAAGCTATCTCAAGAACCTGCTCCTTGCTCAGCTTACATTCACTCCCAGAGCCAACAAACAGAACTGATTTGGGCTTTTGCTCATCCAGCCACTTGAAAATATCCTTCCATGATTCATCATTGACTTCTCGTATTTCATGTTTATCTGGTGGGACCAAACCTGCTGGTATCACTGTCTTCCCAACAAGTTCTTTAAGCAGATCCAAGTAAGGGCCTTCGAGCTCACTGCATGTCCTCACACACATTGCTTGGCATTTCTGTATTACTTTTGAATATCGTTCTATATCAGAGACTGGAGTTCCAACTGAAGTGAAAAAGTTATCAAAGAGTGGCTTGGCCTACTGCTTCTTTGGTGCCACTGAAGAAGGAAAGTTGACCCAAGGTGGGGGTGACATTAGAGATTGCATGGATGGCCTCACACTCACTCGGCCTTCTACAGGGAGATATTTTGGAAGACCAATGAACACATCTTCGTGGCAGAAGAAAATACACTAAAGGACATGACTGGAATTTCTCATTCTTGAGCAAAGTCAAACACCCAGTGAGACATGAAATCAATGATCATCCAATCTGGAGACTGATTAGCCACAAATTCTTGCAACGGGAAGCCCTTTCAACTGTGACATTTTCTCAAATGGAATGTCCCTGTGGCTTCGGCACCATCTGGTAGGTCTCCGTTTGGTGGTTGTGGCAGTGGCATGCCCCCTAGGGTTCTGAGAGAGGCTAAATCTGAAGGGACTTTGGGAAGCCTTTCAATATTTCTTGGGCTGGACACAAAAGAGACTCGGACTCCAAATTTGACCGAGGCAATAGAAAGTTGAAAGAACGGCATAATGTGGTCAAAGGCAGACCATGGAAGCATCTGAACTTCCTACGCCATTTCCTTCTTCTTCTTCTTCATGTTGTTTTGCTACAACGCCTCTTACTGTTTTATTTATTGGTCCTGTTCTTTTTTTTTTGTTTTTTTGTTTTTTTGTTTTTTGTTTTTTGGGGCACCGTACCGGCTCTAGGTAATTAATTTATTATTGTTCGGGGTAGATAGGTGCATTTCGAGCAAAAAAAAAAAAAGGGGTAGATAGGTGCATTAATTTATTGACCCGTACGTAGACAGCCATTGCGGGCTCAAGAGTTGTAGGCAGTCATTTATTACTTTTGTCAATGGGATAACACACTGATAAAGTGGTCTATTGGCTCTCTCAAATATAAGTTATATTCACTCTCCTTTTAACATAATTGATATTATTTTTTAATTTTATCTTTATAATTAATACTCATTTTCAATGACCAGTTGAGAGGGAAATATTATTATGAATCTTTCAATAAAATATAGTATATATGGGTCTTTATACAAGCAAACATTAAAATCTAATTTTATCAAATCAAATCAAAATAACTATGTTTATGCCTCGTGAGGTTTATTTAATACGTGTGTTTGCTGTGGGCAAGAGCACCACACGACAAAAACGCAGTGTCTTTGAATCACATCTTTGGACTTTCCTCCATTATTCTCTCTTACTCTCATATATATATATATATATATATATATAAAATTAACTCCCGTGTATATATTTATATATATATATATAAAATTAACTAAGGGAAATATACTTATCATATTGTAAGAGAAATGTATCCTCATGCCATAAATACAAAAAGATGTAGGTCCCCACCATTTTCAAATGCTTGAGTTTTTATATATATATATATATATATATAAAAGATGTGGGTCCCACCATTTTATATATGTGTAAGAATCTAATTTTTCTTATACAACATGAGAAATGTAAACCCCATTAACTAATTTAAGAAAGTGAGAAACACGATAGATCTTTTGCCCAAAACAGGAGAAACACAATCTCAATCAAAAGCAAATAAAGCCCACTTTTTTTTTTTTTTTTTTTTCAGCCCATTCACATTATTAAGTCAGGGGTAAAAAATCATATCCATCCAATCAATCACGGAGCCTTCAGCCCATTCACATTATTAAGTCAAGATTATGAGAAAATCCTCTCCCGTCAAGTATACATCTTGGGTATGTCATACCCATACAGTCCTGCGGCAATTGTCTAATAACAGCAAAAGGAGGATCCTCAAAAACAACATACAAATCTTCCTGCTCAAAGATACATCTAGCCAGTATATCTGCACAGTAGTTACTTTCTCTATAAACATGCTCAAATTTTATGGTTAACAGAGCCTTCATAGCCTCAAAAATTTTTGACAGTAAACGACTATCAGCAATCTCAGTTTCCTGCAACACCTGTAACATATTCACAGCAACAGTCGAGTCACTTTCAATAACGATGTGGTTGTATCCCTTGCTTACAGCAAGCTGTAAGCCAACTAATACTGCCCACAACTCAGCCCTTGCAGCTGAGCAATAGCTTAGTCTCTTTGAAAAACCTCCAAGCCATTTTTCAGTGTTATCACGCAGCAATCCCCCACTTTATTCATAGTTTTGTCCACAAATTTTTCTTAGACAGACATAAAAAGACGCACACAGTAGAAAGTAAAATTGCAAAGACAAGTAGTACGTAGAAAGGGGAAAAACAGCAGCTACATCCACTCATGTTATTATAATAATAGTATAAAACTACACTGGAGATAGTAGCATGATCATGTTCAACGTCTTGCAACGAACACAGTTAATTACTTGGTATTATGTGATTTCAGAAAGTGAACAAGCTGGCCAATGTAGTGCTGATATTGCAGATCCATATCCCTTATAATGGTACCAGCCTCCCTTGCACGAGCCCTTAATGCCTCTCCTTCTTCCAAAACCATGGCCTTCCTCAAATCTTTTGCTATGTCTTCTCTTCTGAATGATCCATCTTCTTCTCTACCTATCTCCACACCCAACCCTTTCTCTACCAGCAGTCTCGCGTTCAAACCTTGATCGGCTACCATTGGAAGAAGCACAAGGCTGTGACCACAGCCTAAGATCTCAACCATAGAGCCCCATCCCGCGTGAAACAATGAACCCCCGATTGATTCATGACTCAGAATTTGCATTTGCGGTGCCCAGCCTAAGCTCACCACGCCTCTTCCTCTTGTTCTTGAACCAAACCCAGCAGGTAAGACCTCTGTTTCATCCTTAGCCCACTCTGGTTTTCTCAGAGCCCATATAAATGGCAGATTTGAAAGCTCTAACCCGTGAGCTATCTCGTGAACTTGTTCCTTGTTGAGCTTACATTCACTGCCAAACCCAACAAACACAACTGACTTGGGCTTTTGTTCATCCAGCCACTTGAAGATATCTTTCCATGGCTGACCATTAGTTTGTGTTCTTTCAGGCATCTCTGGTGGAAGAAAACCTGTTGGTATCACAGGCTTCCCGTGAAGCTCTTTGAGAAGATTCAAGTAAGGACCTTCAAACTCATTGCATGTCCTTAACAAAATTGCTTGGCTATTCTTCATGACCTTGGCAAGCCGTTCAACATCAGAGTACTGAGTGCCATTTGATCCAAAGAAGAATTTGAACATTGGAATTGCCTCGTGCTTCTTTTTTGCCACTGTTGAAGGAAAATTGATCCAAGGTGGTGGTGTCATCAGAGACTCCACTGTTGGCCTGACCTTCTCTCTGGCTTCTCCAGTCAGATATTCTGGAGGACCCACAAATGAAGTTGTGGCAGCAGAAAATGCACTGAAGTACAGTACTGGAATTTTTAGTTCATGGGCAAAGTCAAAAATCCAGTGAGACATGAACTCAATGATGATCCAATCTGGAGACTGATCAGCCACAAAGGTCTGAAACGGGTCTTGCAAGAGATCGTAAGCCATTTTCAACTGTGGAATTTTCTCAAATGGGATGTCCACTGAGGCTTCTGCACCTTCTGGTAGGTCTCCATTTGGGAGTTTTGGTAATGGCAAGCCCACTAGGGTTATGAGAGAGGCTAAATCTAAAGGCACTTTAGGAAGTCTTTCAATATTTCTTGGGGTGGACACAAAAGAGACTCGGACTCCAGATTTGGCTAAGCCTATGGAAAGTTGAAAGAATGGCATCATGTGGCCGAAGGCAGACCATGGAAGCATCACTACGTGAACTTCCTTCGCCATTTCCTTCTTTTTTCTTCTTGTGTTTTGCTACAATCTATTGCTGTTTAATATATTGGCTGATCCGGGTAAATTGTTGACGAGTAGATAACCATAGCTGTCTCGAGACCGGTAGATATATAGGGTCGATTTGGTTAGTATTAGAAACAGTGACTTATTTTTTATTTGATTTTTACCAAAGTAAGATTGGAATAAAGTCATATTATAAATATAATTTATGTTTAGATTGATCATAGTATAAATAGTTTTTGTTTAAATTAAAATGTGTTTAAATGATTATTTGAAAAATCGATCGTAATAAAAAATACTGAAAATAGTATATATTTGTTTTTTTTTAAAAAAAAAAACAAAATTCCTCCTACCCGCCTCCCTTTATTTTTCCCAGGTCTAGTCTTTTCATCAACGGAAAAAAACATAGGTGAGTCTGTCTCTGTCATTGTCATGGTTCCTATCGCCCATTTATGAATTATTATTATTATGGTTAGATAATTTTTCTATTTCGTGTCGGTGGCCTGAGTTTTTACGAGATAGGCAAGGCAAAAGGTTTCAGTTCCCTCTTACCTTA
The DNA here is from genome assembly GCA_019022655.1 of Acacia acuminata. Taxonomy (NCBI): domain Eukaryota; kingdom Viridiplantae; phylum Streptophyta; class Magnoliopsida; order Fabales; family Fabaceae; genus Acacia; species Acacia acuminata. The sequence goes on along the minus strand of JAFJYI010000001.1, from coordinate 14,756,938 downwards.
AAATCCATTTTCTTTGTTATTATGACATGTCTTTTACATCATTTTCATGGTGACTCTGAACCCATGTTTTGGGATTGGGTACGACCGTACGAGGAAACAAAAAATAAATTTGTCTTCTCTTCAAGGTCAAATTAGACCATCCCTAATTAAAGATATATAGAGATCAGTAAAATTTCTCAAGTTAGTTATTTATAACAAATCTACTCTATGTTGGATTTTTTTTTTTAAAAAAAAATTAATTATTTAAGTACATGTTTGAATTAACAATGAAAGTTGTATTTACGCGTGATTTATGATATACAAGATAAATATGTAAGAAGAGTTTTGTCCAACTGCGTTAACGTAAACGTTAACTCAAACAGACTCTAAATTGAACTACCTTCAATGAAATTTATTGTTGTATGAGCAACCAATTGAAATAATTTTTAAAAATAGTAAGTTTGAAATATAAAGTAAATTGAATTCCAAGTAAAACAGTAAGTAAGACCTTAGGATGTACTCATGCTATTTATAAGGTAGAGAATATATATATATATATATATATATATTTTGGTTGTATTTATAAGACATGTCATTAAGTATTTTATAAGAATGTATAGTTTTACCTTTTATTTATTATTATGCAGATAATTATTTTTTTGTAAAATGTGAAATTAAATAAGGGTAAAATTTAAAAAAATACTGCATTTTATAATAAAATTAATGGATTTTTAAATTTTTATAAGTATATGTGTAAAATATGTTAGAAATGCATTATAAATTGGAAAAGATTATTTAATTTTTAGTATATATGGGACCGAGTCCACATTATGTGCTTATACTTATATGCTTATTAGGTGCTTATACTTCTAATTAGAGGTATGAGCATATTTTTATTTTTATTTTTTTGTATATTATATTTATTTAGATTTAAATTATATGTTCTTTATGAGATGTTTTTGCACCCAATATCTCAAATGAATTAATTTCCAGTTCTACATTTGTCTCGTAACACCAATATTATGGAAATTAATTAATTTGAGATCTTCGTCAAAAAAACATCTCGTAAAAATAAAATATAATTTAAATCTAAATAAATATAATATATAAAAAAAAAAAAGCCCATACAAGCATATAAATAAAAACACATAATGTGGACTCATATCGGACCACAGCCTTTAACTTCTCATGAATTATTAACTGATTGGTTGGTGGGAGTAGGAAGATATAAATATGGTCTGACAAGAAAAAGAGGAAGGTACTCCTCTAGTTCTTATTAGCACCAACTAGCATCTATTTTTTATCTTGCACTTATATAAATTAATTTTTAAGGAGTATTTAATATTTAATATATATATATATATATATATGCTCATATTTAATAATGATAGTATGAGAGAGTAATAATTAATTCTCCCATCAGTCATAATATTAAACACTTCCAAAAGAAATGAATGACCCAGAATATAGGTTGCGTTTGATTTAATTAATGTTCTTTTAATTAATACTCGCTTTTTAACTTTACTCACTTGTTATACTCCCTTTAACCCTAATTATAAAATCCAGTTGATTTTTTTAGAGAGATTAAGGAAGTTAATTAAATTACTTTAGAGTATTTTTATTTTTATTTTTTTCTCAAAACTAATTAGTTTGACTAATAAAGTAATATATAATCTCGGGTTCGAGCCTTGTGAATGCAAAAAATCCCCGCTGGGTGCGCGACCCAGGTCGGATCTAGATTAGTTGGGGTGAAGCCCCGATGAACCGGGTGGGCAACCAAAAAAAAAAGTAATATATAATCTAAAGATACAGAACATATGAAATGATTAAGTAACTTATTTAGCTTCCTTAATCTCTCTAAAACAAGTCAACTAGGTCTTATAATTAGGACCGGAGGTAGTATAAGGTACCAACTAATAATTCTTACAAACCAATAAAAACAGTTAAGATCAATAAAGTTGTCTTAAAATTTAAATAATTTTCAATATCACCCATAATAATTACACTAAACCCTAATATCATATTAGTTATTAGTCTCACCCACTATTCTTATTAATTATAGGCATACATGAAAAAATAATTAATACTCCTTAAAACAATGAAGTGCCTTATATAAAGGACCAAATACAATTGTTAGTTTGTACTTTATAATTAGGATCGAGGGAGTATCTCCTCATTCTCTCTCTAAGATAACACTTCTATCCAATTAAACACATTTCTCAATTAGCGTAAAAGTTGAAGAAATTTATATTTTAGGACATATTAAATTATTTAATTGTCATTTTTTGTTTCGTGTGATATAGTTGAAATGCCCCACATTATGGACTATAGGGAGTATGATATTTAAGTTTAGTGTAGTAGGTAAGAGTAATACTGGAAGTCACTTGAATTTTAGGACAACTTTAATTACATTTAACTGTTTTTATTAGCTTATGAAAATTGATAGTTAATGTCTTATAATGAAGACAAGAGGGATTACAAATATTCGAAGGATGGGGCTTCTATAAATAATTAAATATTATAAGTTTAGGAGAAGCTGGTGGAGTAAATTATAATGTGTTTGTCTATATAAAATTTTGTAATAATCAGTAAATACTTTCATAAGCTTCTTAAGATATTAAGTCTGTTTGTCTCCATCACCCAAATTTTTTAAGATATTCCTTTGGTTCTTTTTTATAAGAACATAATAATTAAATTACGCAATTTAAGAAAATAGTTAAAATTAGTTAAAAATAATAAGTATGTTTTAAAATAATTTTTTTATTATTTAAGTATGCCTTTATTTATGAGAGTCAAGTAAGAGAAAGAAATCGAGTAAACATAAATATCATAAACCCTTAATCAATGTAATTTATATAATTAATGAGAGACGTAAATGAAAAAAATTATTAAATATTGAAATAATTTTTGTTTCTTATAATAAGAACCTAGATAATTTAAATTTTAAACTCTTATATAAAAGAAAAGATAGGAGGGAGAATGCAATTAAATTTCAAAGAACAAATTTTTGTTGTTGTTGCTATATTTCAAAGAACAAATTCCTTGTAACATTTGAGAGGCTTATGGGAATCACCCAGGCAACACAAGGAATTGGCTTTATTTGGGCCACTATTGTTGGGCCAATTTCTGCACATTTTGGGCTTAATGATTATTGAGATCTGGTCAGTGGGCTTGGGAGCATTTTTTATGTCTTTGAATAATAAAATTATGCCCAAAACAACCCTTGCGAGGCCCAAGTATAGTGCTACTATTAGTACTCCATCCAGTCCATAATATAAATCACTTTAATTAATTTATTGAAACTAAAAAAATGTTAACTCATAAAATTTGCCTTAAATTTATAGAAATTTTTAACTTTACCCATCTTAAATGAGGTTTGAGAGAGAGAGAGAGAGAGAAAATACAATGAACCATGGGGAAATTTTTTTTACAAATTAACATTAATTGATCTCAAATTGACTTACTAACTCCAATCGTAAATATAAGACCTAGTTAATTTTTTTAGAAGATTAAGGAAGCTAATTAAATTACTTTAAAGTATTTACATTTATCTTTTTTTTAAACTAATATTTCTGACTTATAAACTAATACTACGTACATAATTTAATCATACACAATGTATGATATGGTTAAGTAACTTATTTAGCTTCCTTAGTCTCTAAAAAAAAAGAGCCAATGAAGTCTTATATTTAGGATCATAAGTAATATATTATGGACTAAACCAATCTTCTAAAAACAACTTATTTTGTACCAAATAAATTGCTTTCACTTTCTCAAGCTCCAGCTGAACCAGAGTTTTCTTGAACATGTCAACAACCATTGAAGCATCACCAAACTCGTTCAATATAGTTTTATATTTATAATAAGTCTTTTTTCTTAAATATTCATCATTTGAAACAAAAAATAACCTTCTGACTTCCATTTCATTAAAAAGAATATATAATAAGTATTTTTTTGACCTGAATATATAATAAATATGAACTCTAAAAATACCACCGAAACTAATATTACCCTCATCCGGATTAATCCACTTGCCCGCCGGTTTATCCGAGATGATCTTTAGGACGACCAGACTTTCAGCCAATTTTTCAATTATTATATATATATATATATATATTTTGAAATGAGAGTAGTTATGTAACTACTTAGAATAAGCAATAACTGTTAGAGAAGAGGGAAAGCTAATATTTGGAGCTTATGCAGTGGAAATGTTTCGTCCCCTGTTTGTTGAAGATGATCCAGACACGATCATGTTAGTTGGCTAAGATTTCACCCACATTGTTAAAACAGTTAAAGGGGTTGGACACTCCTACCAAAAGGAAATGATTCGATCCTAGAGTTGGTCAAAGTCTTTGGGAGGCATCATAGCTCTTGGGTACCTAGGTAAATGCTTGAAGGTAATAAACGGATTGTCCTACCCAACATTGGTATCATCTAGGGGAAGGAGACTTTGTCCTGCCCTCGGATCGATGGTAAGTTCAACCCCTTTTCTAAAATTTTGTTATCAGAAAACTGAATTGAACAAGATCGGCCGACTCAACCATGAAATCGTCGAACCAGTACAATTCGATCAATATTTATTTAGAATTTTCTGATTTGAAAAAATTCATATATTATACTACATATTTCCAAAAATTATAAATTAAGACTCTTTGGAAAGCTTGAGATGTCTACTTTCTAATGAAAAAAAGAATCACTAAAAAATATCATCATTTTATTCTAAAAAATTGTTCTAAAAAAATATTATAGTTCAAGTTCATTTCATCACCGGTCTAGCCCTCGAGTTAGCTCGGTTTGACTACGATCTAACTCACTAACCCTTAACCCACTACCCAGAACGGTTCAAGGGCCGATCCGGATTTAATAGCCTTAGATTTCACTCAGAGTTAATCATTACGTGTGCAGGTCACCTATGTTTCTATAAAATATTTAGGTCATGCAATTCTAAATCATCATTTATAATTTATAATGCCTCTTTCTATATAATTCTTAACCCTTTTTAGAATGCACATTTTTTGTTGTATCTTTTGATACTTCTTATTATGTAAGCTGTGATTAATTGCTTTATTCGAGTTCTGGTAAAAAAAGATTACTTTGTGTGACTTACGAGTTAAAAATCACAGCTATTCATCATAAGAGATCTCAAGATTACCCCAATTAATAAAAATAATTAATTATAGGGGTTTGGTTAATTAGTTGGAAAATTGTATAATCATTTATGAAATACTCAGCAAAAAAAAAGTTATGTTCTGGTGTAGAACACAAATATCCAGCCTTGGGCTGGTGCTTTGATGTTGGATCGTTGGGCTCGGCCTGAATATCTATAGAGCAGATACTCAAGGGAGCCTGGAGTCACTGTACACGATGTAAAGGGGGTGGTGTGTGTGCATAGTGTGACCGAATGTAAAGAGTCGTAGTTAGAACCTGTGCACCTGGTTGATTGGTCTCTGTATTTATAGAGGTCGACGTCGAGGAGATTACGGTTGGGCATGATCTCCATCGTGGTTGGGCATGACCCCCATGGCGAAGCACTAAGGGAGTATGTGACGCGGATATGGCTCAAACGCTCCCATCGTGCTGATGGTTAGGATCCACTATTATAGTGGGTCTTCCTATGTTATAGGTATGCTTGTTACCTTAGATGATTACGTGGTTGGGCCGCCTCGATCTTTGGGCCTTAATTCAGTCCGTAACGGTTGCCCCCGACTTGGTAGTTCGGGTTTACGGTCCGCTCGAGATGTTTGGTATTAGTTGTCGACATGATGTTGGGGTCCGGAGCAGGTAAGCCGAGGTCATTACGTCGGACAAGCTCGGATTGGGAGAGTTCCTGTCACCTGACCCAGAGTTTTTGAGGAGATCGATCACTGCCCCCAGACCCGAGGGAATACAAAGTGTCTCTTCGTCTGGGTGGATGTTAATCGTTTCTCCCATCTCTCAAGATTTAGGGTTTCACGCTCCTGCTATCATTGCATCATGACACCTGGCCCTTTTGGAATGGCGAAGGGTCATAACTGCAGCGCCAATCCGTCATCGGTTTTCATGCGCATTTAATGCTTCTGCTGTATGACCTGTGCCTTATCTGGATTTGTCATTTTTGCCCTCAACCCATTTGAACTTCGCAATCATATTTCCCTCGTTTTTCCTCATTCCTTCATTTTCCCGTCTTCTAGCTTCTTTCCGCGAGCAGAGCCTTTCTTCGTTGTTGCGATCGTCTCTTCAGACTCTTGTTTCTCTTTTCGCTGCACATCCAGGTATATTCATCGTTTCTTTTTATCCTTCGTGACTTGCTTTTGCTTCGTGGTCATTTACGCTTCGGAAGACTCGTAAATCAAGCATTTCGGTTCGATTAGTTCGGGTAGGGTTTTCTTCATTTAGGTAGGTTTTCTCTAGATGTTCCTTTGGCCTAAAAACCCTGCTTAGCACAAACTTCCTTTGTCCTTCCTTTTATTTTCGGTTCTTCCGTCCTTATCCCTTATTCTGTGCTTTTGTTAGGTGATGGATAGGTCTGACAATCTGCCCTCCTCTAGTCAAAACATAACCCCAGAAGAAGAAGAAGCTTTACGCATTCGTTATTCCTTGACCAGTTATTGGTTGTTAGGTTCTTCCCTTACTGAAGAGCAAAGGCTCGCCACCTTCCTTCGTGGTGGGTCAGGTGACAGGAGAATTGGGGGCCCCTTGCCTACTTTTGGTCCACCCCCTCGGTCGAGACCTCGTGGCGGCTTTTTGTTGGACCATGATCGAGATGGCTCGGATGCCATCTCGGCTTGGCCTATAAAATTTTATCCAGCCCCTTGACCGGCGAGGTCAGACTCCCATCCTGAAGGGTATCTCGGCCGTCTTTGGGGACCGCATCGCCTCCCGGCTCATACTATATATCCCGGGTCAAGATTCTCTTGCCGACCAGGATCTTAGGTTCTGCGCGACATAGGTCTTTGACCGTCTCAACATCTGCCATTAGACCTAGTTTTGATCGCCCTTTAAACTTACGTTCCTCAGGTATACTCTTCATTCACTGACCATTATCCCATTTTTCTTTTGCTGATGTTAGGTCTTTATGGAGCCATCCCAATCATCTGATAGGACTTCCGTACGCCAACGGGGAGTCGGATTCTACCAGTCCCCCACAAGCTCTTCTCCAAAAATACCCTTGGGTGGAAAACGGAGTATTAACGACTAACTCACTGATGTCGCCCTCTGATATTGCCCGTCTCGATCTAGGAGATGTCGAATGTTGCACTCTTCGTGTACCTTCCAATGGGGAACTCGTTTGTGCCAAGCGGGAGGGGACGAACAATTCATTTTTCTTCTTTAATCTTGACTACAATACTCAACTCAGCCTTCACTTCCCTTTTACTGAATTTCAGATGGAAATACTAAACTATCTTCATCTCGCCCCAACACAACTCCATCCAAATGGGTGGGGTTTTGTCCTAGCGTTTGAGAAACTTTGCAAACTATTGTCGGAGCCGATTCCTTGCAAAAGCTCCATCTTTTTCTATTTCTTTTGTCCCTTTACTCCCTTTTCTGACAAAAAGGCGGATGTGTATGGGATGACATCCTTGCGAAGTGTTACTGGCCACAAACTTATTAAAGCCTATTCTGACTCCCTCAAGCGCTTTAAAAATTGCTTTTTCAAAGTCATCGCCGTGTCTAGGTAGCAGCCCTGGTTTCTTCTGGGTCCTGAGTCCACGGACATGGAATGGAGGTTCCCTTTGTACTGGACCAAAGACAATCACAACAAAGAATCCACCAGCTACCAAATTGATGGGGATGACCTTCCAGCCGAGGATGTCGTGTAGGCGGCTCGGTTGGTAACTTACGTTAAAGAACACGGTATACAATCTACAGCTTCAATTCTTTCTCAGGCTCTTCCTTCGGTCGGAACCGGCCCATGTATATAGTTCGAGTCTTTTGTCATATCTTGTATGCCCATTAATTTTGCAGTTTTCTAATCCTTTTTCCTTGTTCTGCAGCTCGAACCATGGATCCACTCCCTGCCTATTTATCCCATGTTAACCCTGGCGGGGGTGTCAGGCCGGTAGCTGCATCAAGGAGGGAGTCCCGCAAACGTGGTGTACCTGAGTCTGGCCGGGGTTGACGGGGCGGGGAGACTAATGCCGGTGTCTCCAAAGTGGCCAGGACCTCTGCCCCGGACTCTTCGGTGGCGGTGGCCTCACTTGCCCCACCTGCTCCAGAGAAAAATACGGAGACTGTGATCGAGGAATGCCCAGTCCAAATTGTCGTTCGTGAGGCTCAAACTTCCGTACTGCGATCTCCAACCATGACATTGCCACGCGGTCTTGCCTGGGAGAAGGGCTGTTCTGCCGAGGAGCTCAGCGTCGCCTATCTCCCCACTCGTCGCTTTCAAGATATCTCTATTAGCTTGAACGAGGTCGACGAGCACGTGATCCACGATGTACAAGATCATCTGGCCAAGGGGATAGGTTTGACACAGTCTCTGCTCATTCTTAAGCAGAAAGTAGTTGGTGTTTCCGCCGAGAAGCATCAACTCGAGTCAGACAGGGATGCGGCGATGGCCGTCAGGAAAAGAGCAAAGGATGAGTTGAGCGCCTTTCAAGCTGCTGCCAACAAGACATCCGAGGAGTTGAAATCCACTCGAAGGAGGACGTTGCAAAGTTAAAGGCGGAGATTTCTTCTTTGGAGAAATCTAATTCAGAGAGCTTGGAGGCGCTGAAGACTGTCCAGGCGCAGAGGATGAAGTTATCGGATGACTTGGGCTCCGCGAGGGCCGAGCTCGCCGACACTAAGTCAGCTCTCGTGGCCAGCTCGGAAATGGTGAAAGCGACGGCGAAGGATGCCCTTAACATGGCTTTGTCCCTTATCCGGCATTTCAACCCCTCGGTGACCTTGGATCTTGCCAAAGTTGACTATCGGGCGTATTTGCACCAGGGTAAGTATGTCCCACCTCCTCCATCTCCCGAGGAAGCCTCGGTGTCTGAGCTCAGAAAACGCTGACCAAGATGGGGTTGGAGAAGAGGCGATCTCCCAAGGTGTTCCTCTAAAGGGTGGTCCCGGTCCTTCACAGCCTCTATCCGCTTCTAATGGGTTGCAGTCTGCACACTTGTCCTGTAGCCCAACAAGATGCTGTGAAGTTGCTCGACCTAGTGCGTCTCTGCCTCTAACATCCGTTTCTTCAAACCGTCTAAAAGAATCTTGTTTGCTGACTCGGCCTGACCATTAGATTGGGGATGTTCGACCGAAGCAAAGTGTTGCTTAATGTCCAAGTTGGACATCAGGGTCTGGAATCTATGGTCTATAAACTGTGTCCCATTATCTGTTATAACTTCAGCTGGTATTCCGAAGCGAGCGACGATGTTGTGACGAAAAAACCTCATTACCCGGGTCGAGGTGATTGTTGCCAATGGCTCTGCCTCAATCCACTTAGTAAAATAGTCTACTGCGACGATGAGCCATTTGAGTTGTCCGGGTGCCGGCTTGAACGGTCCAAGGATGTCCATCCCCTATTTGTAGAAGGGACACGGGGCCGAGATGGCTTTCAACTCTGTTGGCGGAGGCCAAATAATCTTGGCGTGTTTCTGGCAACTGTCGCACCTCCTGACGGCTTCTTTGGCGTCCTCCGCCATGGTCGGCCAATAATATCCCGCGCGAAGGGCTTTCCTAGCAAGTGCTTTGCCCCCCATGTGATGTCCATTGATGCCTTCATGTATTTCTGCTAGCACGTACTTGGCTTCCGCTCCGTCCAAACATCGCAACATTGGAGAGTGCAGACCCTTGCGATATAGTTGATCATCAACCATGGTATAGATGGTGGCCTCCCGGATCAACTTTTTAACCTCCGTCGGATCAGTTGGAATAATTCATCTTTCTAAATAGTCTTCGATGGGCTTCCTCTAATCCGTCGCGGTCGAGATTGTCATGATACAGCTCGGCTCGGACAGGTTCTACTGGATCATCGTTCTATGACTGTTCGTATCCTTCATACTTGCCAGTTTTGAGAGGATATCCGCCCTAGCGTTGTCTTCTTTTGGGATATGGGCGACGACCACTTCATGGAAGTCGGCCATGATTTCCTTAGCCTTGTTGAGATATTTAGCCAGGAAGGGGCCTTTCGTCTGGTAGGTGCCTTCAATCTGTGCGGCTTGAGCTGTGAGTCGGTGAAAACCTTGACCCGTTGAGTTCCGTTCTCTTTGGCTTATAGAAGCCCGCCAATGAGCGCTTCATATTCGGCCTGGTTGTTCGAGGTCGGGAACTTCAACTGGAGGGAGTGTTCCGTGGCGACACCCTCCGGGCTCTCGACAATGATCCCTGCTCCACTTCCCTTTGCGTTGGACGAGCCATCGACGTATGCCTTCCATAAGCCGTCGGTCCCCTCTGCCGGGGTGAGCTCCATAATGAAGTCCGCCAATGCTTGTGACTTGATAGCTTGTCGGGCTTCGAAAGTGATGTCGAATTCGGATAATTCGATCGCCCAGCTGGTCATTCTCTCGGTGAGGTCAGGTTTGTGCAGTACTTGGTGAATTAGTTGGCTAGTTCGGACCACTATCTGATGTCCTTGAAAATATGGCCGTAGTCTTCTTACGGTCGTTAGTAAGGCAAAAGCCATCTTTTCTAGCTTCTGATACCGCCGTTCGAACTTTGCAGTGCCTTGCTTATGAAGTAAATCGGGGCTTGTCCGGCCTTGGTGTCTCTTACCAAGGCGGAGCTCATAGCATCCTTTCCCACTGCCAAATATAGGAATAATGCCTCTCCTGGCTCTGGCTTTGTTAGGAACAGGGGTGTGGCCAGGCATTGTTTGATCCTTTCAACGCGGTCTTGCATTCCGAATTCCATCCTCCCTGGGTCTCATTTTTCAATAGTTTGAAGAAAGGCAGTGCTTTTTCTGCTGATCTCGGCAAGAATCTCGTGAGGGCAGCCAGTCGGCCTGTTAACTGTTGAACCTCCTTCTTGATCCTTGGGGCCTGCATATCTAGGACAGCCTTGCATTTGTTTGGATTGGCCTTGATTTCGCGGTTAGTTAACATGAAACCAAGGAACTTCTCGGTGGGTACCCCAAACGCGCATTTGGCCGGGTTGAGCCTTATCCGGTGCTTTCTCAACTTCTCAAATGTCTGCTCCAGGTCTCGGATGTGGTCTTCTGGATGCTTAGACCTGACAATCATGTCATCAATGTATACCTAAATGTTTTGCCCAATCTGATCTTCAAATACTGTGTTCATCATCCGTTGATAAGTTGCTCTGGCGTTTTTCAAGCCGAAGGGCATAACATTGTAATAGTAATTAGCCTTGTCGGTCATGAAGGCTGTTTTCTCTTGGTCGTCGGGATGCATGGCTATTTGGTTGTAGCCGGAGTATGCGTCCATGAAAGACAGCAGTTGAAATCCGGCTGAGTTGTCCACCAACTGGTCGATATTGGGCATCGGATAGGAATCTTTTGGGCAGGCCTTGTTTAAGTTCGTATAATCCATGCATACCCTCCATTTACCATTTGGCTTTAACACCATCACTACGTTAGAGAGCCAAGTGGTGTATAGTATCTCTTGGATGAAACCGGCCTCTAAGAGCTCGGTCACATGCTTCTCCAGGGCCTTCTGTCTGTCGGCCGCTATGTTCCTTTTCTTCTGGGCCACAGGTGCCGACCCCGACCGAATGGCCAATCTATGGCAATAGAAACGTGGGTCGATCCCTGGTATCTCGGATGACGTCCAGGCGAATACGTCCTGGTTCTGCCTCAGGAATTCCACCAAACGGGCTTTCAGTTTGGTATTTAAATCTCGGCCGATTTTGGTGGTCTTTGAAAAATCCCCTCCTAGGACTAACTTCTCGAGCTCACCTTCGGGCTCGGGCGCGGGACCTCGGGCTTGTCCCTAAGGTCGAGCTCTACCATGTTCACTGGTCGCTGGTGCCTTCTCGCTTTTCGGTGTCGTAGAGATCTCCCTTTCCCGAGGGGTGGAGATGAAGATCCTCCGTCCCCCTCTTGGAGAGTCTCAAGTAGCACCGCTTCTTTGGGACTCTTTCGGTCCCCCGAGACCACTACTATCTAGTTCTTGCTGTTGACCATCTTGAGTTTTTGATGCTTCGTGGATACCAGCATGTCCCAATTGTGGATGGTCGGTCTACCCAGTATGATGTTGTAAGATGAAGGAAAGTCGGCTACTATGAATCTTACCCGTTCTGATTTAAACGCCTCCTTCGCACCCAGTGTTAATCGGAGGTCGATGTATCCTTTAGGTATTGACCGTTCGCCGTTGAAACCTATGAGGGTTGTTTTGCACGGCTTTAGATCTTCTACATCCAAGTGCATCCTTTTATACGCGTCCCAACTAATAATGTCGGCCGAGCTCCCAGCATCCAAAAAAATCCTTTGGACTAAGCAATTTACCAAGGTTCCCGTGATTACCAATCCGTCCTGATGTCCCGGTGCTACGTCGTTCAGCTCTTCCCTTGTGAATGTTAAGGGAGGTGGTGCAGATTTCGTTGGGTCGTCCTTAAATTTTGGGAGGTCTCTAACCGAAAGGACTTGTCTCAAGTATTTCTTACGCTGGCTTGCCGTATCTCCTCCACCTCCAAAGCCTCCGCTGATTCCGGTGCAGCGGAGTTCAGCTTCAGGGAACTCGTCCCCTAAGTTGGACTTCTGCCTTTTCTCATCCTTCATTGGCTCTATGGTCGGGCTACTACTTCGACCACTGTGATACCATTTGCTGTTTCTTCTTCCTTGAGTCTTGATCACATATTGTCACAATTTCCCCTCTCTTACGAACTTCTCTATGGCATCCCGGAGTTCGTAGCATTCATCCGTGGTGTGCCCCGGACCGTCATGAAAAGTGCAAAACTTGGAGCGATCTGTTGTTGGTCAGTTTCTGATGGATCTTGGTTTCCCGACCTTTTTCATCTCAGTCTGAGCCACCTCTTCCATAACTGCGCACGAGAAACACTAAGAGGGGTGTAGTTGCTGTATTTTGCTCTATTCTTGAACCTTTCCCCTCGAGGTCGGCCCTCTCGTCTGGGTTTTCTGGATTCCATCTTCTGTCTGTCCGATCTATCCCTCTCCTCCGGTGACGTATTCTTTCGTTTCTTGGGCTCGAAGGTGTTGGCCATCTCCATTTGTTCCACATCCAGATACTACTTTGCCCAGGTATAGAAGTCGGTCAATGTGTAGACTCGGTTCTTACACAAGTTTTTGGCTAGACGTGAAGATGGATCCAGGCCGTCGACGAGACAGTGCATGTGGACATCCTCAGAAAGTGAGCGTACTTGCATTGCCACATCTCTGAACCGATTCAGGTACTTTTGCAGCGTCTCACCCTTTTTCTGTTTTACCTTGCTCAATGTGAACTGGGATTTTGGCTATTTTTTACTGGTTGCAAAGTACAGCTCAAACTTCCATCCGAGGTCTTCGAAATGGCATACGGAGTTGTTCGGCAGTGAATCCAGCCACTTATGGGCCGGTCCGATCAATGTTGCCGCAAAAAGTCTCAGGATGACCGGGCCTTGGATTGATCGAACCCACATGAGCTTCTCAAATATCTCAAGGTGAGTGCGCGGGTCTTGGGTCCCGTCGTACTTTGGGAGATCGGCTAAATCAAAATTCTTCCGATAAGGCGCTGCGGCCATCGCCTTTGAAAACGGGGTTTCGCCTGATCCCGTCAAGTACTTCATCTTGTATTCTCTGGGTAAGCCGTGTGACCGGGGTGCCTTCTGCATACCTCGGTATCCATCCGAGTAATAGTCCTCCTCATGATCTCGGTCTTCATCATCATACTCTCAGTCGTCATTATTATCTCAGACATGTTTGTCGAATCGAACTTCCTTATGAACTTGGCCTGGCTCGTCCACAATTCGAGATAATCGTGATATCTTCAGGGCCGAGGTTGACTGGCGTTCTCGTCTCGTACCCATCGCTCTTTCCGTTCTACGGTTTGACCTCAGTTCTGAACTGTCAGACGAACTGCTCTTCTGAATTATGACTTTCTCTTTTCCTCTTTGTGTATCTTTCCGATTTCCATTCTGAACTAGGTTTTTGAACTTTTTTAATCGGTCGGCCATCATCTGCTTGAGGACCCTGAAGTCTTCTTGGCACTGAAGGTGATCCCTCTTTTCCTTGTTTTCGAACCGCTGCAGCATTGACTCCTGTACTTTTTGCAAAGTACAAACATCGGTGGTTGGCTCCGGGATTTCTTTGGCGAACTCTTCTCGGGACTTACGGACCGGTGGAGGGGAAGACGTGGTGTGGGACATACGACCCTCCGAGGTGTCTTCACGCAGGATTTCCTTTGTTGTCGCCTCACGTGTTTTATCTTCCACGGGAGGGGATGAGGCAGGGTCAGAAATGTGATCGTCCGGGGTGTTGCTTCACTGAGGTTGACTCTGAGCACGACGATGACTGGGCCCAGCCGATGGTTGGCTAGGCTGATGATTCCGACTGCTACTTCTAGTGCTAGCCATCGGTGGTCACGGGGATCGAAATTTAACGCTCCCCACGGTCGGCGCCAATGTTCTGGTGTAGAACACAAATATCCAGCCTTGGGCTGGTGCTTTGATGTTGGATCGTTGGGCTCGGCTTGAATATCTATAGAGTAGATACTCAAGGGAGCCTGAAGTCACTGTACACAATGTAAAGGGGGTGGTGTGTGTGCATAGTATGACCGAATGTAAAGAGTCGTAGTTAGAACCTGTGCACCTGGTTGATTGGTCTCTATATTTATAGAGGTCGACGTCGAGGAGATTACGTTTGGGCATGATCTCCATCGTGGTTGGACATGACCCCCATGGCGAAGCACTAGGGGAGTATGTGACGCGGATATGGCTCAAACGCTCCCATCGTGCTGATGGTTAGGTATGCTTGTTACCTTAGATGATTACGTGGTTGGGCCGCCTCGATGTTGGGCCTTAATTCAGGTCCGTAACAAGTTATATTATGAAACAGAAATAGGAAATATTTAAAGTAATGACAAGAGGGAGTAAACATGTAGACATGTAACATGTTCTAATAAAAAACAAGGTTATGAATATTTTAAGTGAAAATTATTTGCTCTATTATGACATGTATGAATTTCAAGACTAGCTATGATTATTGTTAATACTATGAAACCAAACAAGATTAGCTATGACTAGTGAAACAAGAAACCTAGCACACTTCTCTCTCACGTAAACTTCTTTCGTTGCCAGCAAAGGCTTAAAAGTTGGAAATTCTAAAATTTCCACAATCTTGTTCCACTAACTCTTAGAATTATCTCTCAACATGTTTTTACCTCATTAGGCATTTTTCAATGTAAGGAGGCCTAAAAACAAGTATAGGAATTTATTTCCTAATTTTCTAGATTAAAACTACAACTTTATTAAAAACTAAAAACTAAAAAGCTTAAGCTCAAGAACTTACCTCTTGAAGAACCTTGCTTCTCTTCTTGCTCCAAAGACTTCACGCTTCTCTTAAACTCAACCATTTTGATATGAGTTTGGTGTGAAGAATGAAGAGAGGATTGCTCTCTATTTATAGGAAAAATCCAAGAGCCTCAACCTTTGGATCATTTTTCTTTGTCAATGGTTCATATGAATTGGTTTTTCATGAAGACACAATTTATGGCTCAAAGATTCTCATTGGTTAGTTTTAATTACATAGGATTAAGCCCATTTATTTTAATTTAACATGTGCTCTTAAATATTATATTATAATATATATATATATATATATATATATCTCTCTCTCTCTCCCCCCCCCCATGTGCAAATCTAATGATTCAAGCTTCTTATTGGTTCCTTTATTTTCATGAGCATTTAGCTTAATTTGGTGATTAACTAGGGCCATTGGATTTAATTTGTGTTTGTTTAAATTCAATCCTCATCCTTAATTAATGGCTCAAGTCTCCCATTGGTCTAATTAATTATCTAAGGATTTAGATCATTTTCTTGATTTCTCATTGGTTAATCAATTTACAAGAGGATTAAGCTTATTTATAGGATTAATTAACCCTTGATTACATTTGCTATTGATTTATTAGCTAATCATGAAAATTAATGCTTAATTTAGACAAACTTAATTTTTCATTCATTAGCCCCTTTTTGATGATCTTAGTTCGCCTCTAATCATCTTGAAGAATTATACAACTAATCTCAATTAGTGCAAGCTAATTTTGTGAAGGATAATTGTTAATAGATAACAATTAAACTAAGTGTTCCCCTATTCCCATTTCTTGTCTTATGATCATTTAAAATAACTATTTATTTCTTGTGATTTAATGTCACATTTTATAGCCCCTAATATGTAGTCTCATAATTAACCATTGGCTAATTAATCCCAAAGTGAAATTTTGGTAAAATTATAATCAAAAGATTATAATTCTTTGAGCACTACTAGAAAAAGCCAAAATAGCGACGGAATTTGTGACGGAAAAAAATCCGTCGCAATTTGCTACGGAATTGAAAATCCGTAGCAAAGTTTTGCTACGAATCCTAATTCCGTCGCAATTTGCTACTGAATTGAAATCCGTAGCAAAATTTTGCTACGGAATTCTAATTCCGTTGCAAAATTTTCTCAAAAAAAAAAAAAAATCGATTCCTTGGAGGGAAAAAGACCGCAAATTTGCTACGGAATTGAGAATCCGTAGCAAAATTTTATACTGATTCCAAATCAAAGCAAATTGCTCTGATTTTGAATTTCGTAGCAAAATTTTCTCCAAAAAAAAAAAAATCCAATTTCTTGGAGGGAAAAAGCCCGCAAATTTGCTACGAAAATTGAAAATCCGTAGCAAAAATTTTGCTACGGAATCCAAATCCGTAGCAAATTCTTCAATTTTGAATTAAAAGCAAAATTTTCTCAAAAAAAAAAATTCGATTTCTTGGAGGGAAAAAGCCCACAAATTTTCTACGGAATTTAAAATCCGTAAAAATTTTTTACGGAATCCAAATCCGTAGCAAAATTTTGCTACGGAATCCAAATCCGTAGCAAATTGCTACGGATTTTGAATTCCGTAGCAAAATTTTCTCCAAAAAAAAAAAAAAACCGATTTGCGCCTTTCCGTCGCAAAAAGCACATTTTTTTTGCGACGGAAATTAGTTCACTTTGCTCCGCTCACTTTGCTCGCTCTCTTATGACCTAGCGAGACAGCCAAACAGAGACAGGGAAGTGCGATTCATCAAGCTCGGACCACCGGCACCAACACCGCCTCCTTCCATTATCTCCACTCACCTCCGTCGTCCATCGGCATGGCCCAGAAGCCCGGACGCACAGAAGCTCGGAAGCTCAGCGGAGGTTGAATCTAAGTGAAGGGAAGCGACTTCTGGTTTGCTGTTCTAACGGTAAAGGCTCGCTCTCTCTCTCTCAATTGTCTAGGTATGTCCAGAAGTCCAAGGGCGGATCAATCTGGTGAAAGCATCAATTAAATGCTTGATGAAAAGTTCCTTTTTATTCACTATTGTTCTTACATTTATTCTCTGGCAGAGCATTTCCGCTTTATAGTTTCGATTACTTCTGCAGAATTTATCGGTTTGTAAATTGTAATGGATAGTTTCAGCGCCGAAGATCTTTCAACTATCGGTGGAATCGCCACTGTTTCAATTCTACATTCCTTCATTCCCACCCACTGGCTTCCTTTCTCCATTGTTGGGCGCGCCCAGAAATGGACTCTCTCTCGGACTGTACTCGTCAGTACGTTTCTCTCAACTCCTGATCTCGCAAGTGCTTGAATTTGATTTTTAGATCTCATTGTCATAATGAAGTTATTGTTCCAGCTTTCCTGGTGCCCGAAAAATCGTGGGAAATTGTGGTCTTAATATGAAGTTGGATCTTATACATTTGAACTGGTTTTTGTTCTATTTTTGGTGATGTTCATATGAATCATTCTATTTTTACTTTCCCCCAAAAATTTTGTAGCGACGATATATGTGCTTCTTCGAACTTTACAAGCATTATTTTTTCGTTAAGGATGGATACTGGATTGAATAAAAGCACCATCGATGAGTAAATTCCCTCATTAAGTGACTTGATTTCTGTAATTGTCTAGGTATGTCCAGCAGTCCAAGGGCGGATCAATCTGGTGAAAGCATCAATTAAATGCTTGATGAAAAGTTCCTTTTTATTCACTATTGTTCTTACATTTATTCTTTGGCAGCTAAACTTGCATTTTCATTTTGCCAATTTGCTTCATTTTGGAGGGATTATGTCAATGTGAAGCTAGAATAAATATTAGTTATATATATGCTCTGGAAACTAGAAATACACTATACATCGGTCAATGATTATATTCATCGAGCAAACAAGAAGCCTTCTTTCTTAAAATTTATTTTTGTGACTAGTACCTGTGTAGATGGAAAAATAATAGTTTCAATAATTATGTTGTGCTCTGTTTCATCTTTGTACCCAAGGAAAAAAAAAACTAGCATCAAGTCAAGGAATTATCCTCGTTGCCATTCTTTTAATCCATGTTATGCATCCATATTCTTCTCCTGATGCCTGCTGTTTAGGCACTCAATATCAACTTATTTCTTGGTACAGTTTAGTTCTTGTGATTGCAGATGTGGTTACTGCAATGCTCATTCGTGCTGCCGGTCAAAGCCTTAAGATGTCATCAAGTTTGAGTTTAAAATCCATTGGCCTTCATCACATGCTAGAATACTCAGGTTATTAGCATTTCTTATTGGTGTGACCCGTTCTTTAGTATTACATGCCACGGTCAAGTCTGCTTTGTGTGTTTCTAATTATTAAAGTGTAGTATAACAAATAGAATAGGCATATAAGTATGAAATCCTTTAACAAATAAAGATATGCCTTAATACCGATGATAGGTTTTCTATATGGTTCCAAACTGTATCATATTAAAGGTATAACATGTCACTTGCCTGACAATTGATCAAATAATATAAATACTATGCTGCAAAATATTAACCTATTGACGTGGAATTTTTTTTTTTGACTATTTCTTTTCTCTCTGTGTGTTAAGTGAGTACTTTTTACAAGGGGAAGGAAAGGAGGGGGAATGAAGCAGCTCAGTGATAATTAGGAATTACTACTTGGGAATTTATCAGTCTGCGCAGCAGTGACTGTTAAAGCCATGCTATAGTCTGGCTCTATCTTTTGATTGAAAATTTCTAGGCTGCATGAACTATTATCGCACAATTTGAATTTTGATGTATGCTTCTAATCAACTAATTTCACAAGGAGCCCCTATGTAATTATATACGTAAATAGATATTGAGAATTTCTGTGAATTTATTATAATGTAATAGATTATGGCCAGAAATATTAATTACTATCTATTAACCATGGGCAGTTCAAAATAGAGTTGTGATTCTGTTTGACAAATAGTGGACACTTGTAGTAGATACTTCATGATACTGTGGACAGTTCAAAATAAAAATGGACACTTCAAATCTAATGTCTTGGTTTAAGCATCCATGCTTTCTACAGAAACTATCCAAACGTTAGACCTCCATAACCGTATTAAATGAGAAGACTACTCCATAAGTTTGTCAGTAGGGTTGGAATGTGGATAAAATTGTGTTTAGATTTGTGTGTGTCTATAAACAAATAGTTGGTGACATTAATACCAATATTTGTCTGGCTATGAAAACATTAAGGTGTTTTGAGCACTTGTTCCTTTTATATTTACAAAACAGTTCGCTTATGGGCAACCAATATGATGTGAAGAATTTTGTTTCCATGTTTTTCCTGAGGAGCATCGTAGCTTTCAATGCCCATTCTGCTTCCCTGTTGATAGCTTCTTTCTTGCTTGCAGAGGTTCTTCCCTCCGGAGATATTGCTGCTCTTGTATACCTTTGGAATCCTTTCACAGTAGTAGCATGTGACGGTTTGTCCCCATCTGCAATTGAGAATTTGATGATTGTACTATCCCTTTATGGAGGATGTACACGTAAGCAGTTGGCTTTCCATTTATGAATATTTAGATTACTCATTCGGTCATGACTTTAATGAACATATAATCTTGTGTCCAACGCAAGAATATTTTGGAGTCCTTATTTGTGACTTGTTTTATTGTACTGCCCAACATTTTGCTGATCAGCATAGATATGGCTTCAAGAACGTTAGGGATAAATGACATTTTCTCTTCTTGTTAATTTTCTTTTGATATTAAACTTTGTACTTATATGATGTAATCGTAGGACAAGCTCCCCTGGCTGTTTTTGGTTGGGTCATGGCCACACATTTGTCTCTGTACCCTGCAATTTTAATTATCACAGTATGCTTTTGCCTGAACTATTTATTTGACTTTTGTAGCATTTTCTGCAAGTCTTCTGTAATTTATTTACTAGATACATGTCTCTGCCCCTTTTTCAGGTGGTATTGTTATTTGGTTATGGTCCAGATGCTCCTCCTAGAAAATTATTACGGCAAAGGACAAAATTTGACAATTCCTCTTCAATTGATAATGGTTCTGTAGAAAAGGATGTGAAGAATCAGCTAAGGGAGCTGAACTTTTCATGGAAACCAGTCTTGCATTTTTTGTTCTGGATTTTGCTGTGGTCATCCTATGTTCTAGTTTTATATGGCATTTATGCCAGACAACATTATTATTTATATTTTGTTTTCTCTATGTAAACTCTTTATGATTATTATTATATATTCAATTTTCTCAAAAAAAAAAAAAAATCCATAGTACACTACTTTTTGTATTCACTTTTCTAAAAAAGAAAAATTTTAAAAAAATATTTTTAAAAAAATTTATTAGTTTTGCTACGGAATTTGTTTCCGTAGCCAATGTTCCAATTTGCTACGGAAAAAATTCCGTAGCAAATTTTCGAATTTGCTACGAAATTTTTTTCCGTAGCAATTTGCTACGGAATTTTTTTCCGTAGCAATTTACTACGGAATTTTTTTCCGTAGCAAATTCCGTAGCAATTGCGACGGATTTTAAAAATCCGTAGCAATTGCTACGCGATTTTTTGCTACGGACAAATTCCGTAGCAAATCCAGTTTGCTACGGAAAATGTCCATTTTGCTACGGAATTTTTCCGTAGCAAAATTTGATTTTTCTTGTAGTGGAGATACATATTCACCTTTGTATTTTGCTAATTATTTGCTAAAATACAATATTTATAAGAGTTATGAAAATTAGGGTATTACATTTAGATTATATATTAGTTTATAAGTTAGATAAAATAATTTAGAGAAAAATGACAAATGTAAATATTTAAAATAATTTATTTAGCTTCATTAATCTCTCTAAAAAAGTCAACTATGTCTTATATTTAAGATTGAAGAGAATAATTACTATCTAATCCAATTGCCCATCAAGTGACGTCTTAAATATTTTCATTGTAAATAAGAGTGCGTGTTGTAATCAGCAAGGTTATTTTGCAATAGCTTAAAATTCAAATCCCACCGAAGTTTGCACATATCTGAACATTATTTCAAAGCCAAGTTTATATATATAATCAAGCATTAAAAAAACCATCCGAAGAAAGCGAACCATGTTAAATAATTAAACTAACGTCAATGCTATACTGCCCTAACACCGAAGATGAAACATCTAGGCTGATGTTTGAGGCTTATGTGCTCGATTTGGGACTTAGGGCCGATAGAGAGGCTAATATGCGATTCAAGTTGAAACTTCTGGACGTTAAATAAAGTCAATAACTTAATTAACCACCTATCGTTCCCTATATATACATATTCTTTATAAGTATAACTTATATAGATTTTAATGTAATGATAGAAGTAAATAGTAGTAGAAGACATGATTGTGAAGTGATAAGAAAGGGAAGCTTCAAATATATAGAAAGTGAAATACAAAGAGAGAGAGCACAAAGGCCATCGGGTAAGCTAGTAATTGCATCTCATCCTTTTACACCTCATCATGCATGGGGATGCCTAATGATGAGCTTATTTCATCAAACATCATCTTTGTACGTACAATAAAGAAAGATATATATATATATGTGTGTGTGTGTGTGTGTGTGTGTAGGTTTTATTTATTTAATTTATATATGTGTGTATGTGAGAATGATAGATGATGATGAGAATATATATATAGGTCAACAAGCATAAGTGCAGATGCACTTGAGGCCTTTGCAAAAGCCACTGAGCAATCCTTCGTCTCTCCAACACAAATCGTCACACGCGTGCGGGTCCCCTGTCCCACTAAAGCATGGTCCTTTGAAGAACTTGCTCGGCTTCTCACATGTCCGCGCCTCCGTCTTCACCACCACTTCTTCTACAGTATATATCATTCATTCATATATATAAGAAAAATATTGAACAACAACAAGAAGAAGAAAGACGTGGGATACACATATTTATATATATAGAAAGAGAAAGACTTACGAGCAGCCAAGAGAAGGATGAGAATGGAAAACACAACAACAAGTGACTTCCTTTCCATAATGTCTTCTTCGATCTACAGCTTAATGAGTGTGTGTGTGATGCATAAGGAAGAAGACAAGGTTGGTATTTATAGAGCTGGAGTGGCTGCTGCGTAATGTCTTCTTCGAGCTACTGCATAATGTCTTCTTTGAGCTACTGCGTAATGTCTTCCAAACATGCACTTCATTGTTTTGCAAGAATATGCCATTTGGCAGGCACCCTCAAGAGTCAACACATGTGAAGGTAGGGTCCACCCACGTATTGACCACGCTTGAGCAAATATATAATGTGGGAAGGGTTGTCCGCTATACTTGAATAAGGTCCAGAAGTTGACTAATTTGCTCCTGCGTTAGATTATATCTGATAGAGTATTGAGCATATTTGTTTAAGACATTTAAATTATGAATGAAATATATCTTCACAGGAAAAACACAAAAAGAAGTTCACAATATTTGTAATAAATAACTATTGGTTTGTGCATTGCATGAAGGAGTTCATATCTATGTGATGCTTCAATTAGATCATATAAAGTTGGTTTTAGGCGTGATACCTTTCTTGTTATTTTACTCGCTCATATTTTTTTTAAAAGCATACAACGTTAAGAGAGAAACGAAATTCCATAAAGACTTTAAAGTTCTTTAATCCAAATAAATTAGAACCAAATTAGGAATATAAAAAAAAATTAGAAAATAATAATCAATAAATTATATTTATTAACTTCTAGAAGGAATGAATGATCCAGAATATAAGTTACCTCCAATTTAATTAATGTTCTTTTTTTCTGTTTTGCTCTTTTAATTAATATTCACTTTTCAACTTTGCCCACTCATTATATCTCCTCATTCTCTCTCTAAGATAACACTTCTATCCAATTAAACACATTTCTTAATAAGGGTAAGAGTGGAAGAAATTTATATTTTATTACATATTAACTAAATGATTTAACTGTCATTTTTTCCCCATGATATAGTTGAAGTGCCCTATATTGTCGACCAGACGGAGTATGATATTTGAGTTTTGTGTAGTTGGTAAGGGTAATATTAGAAATTACTTGAATTTCAGGGCAACTTTAATACATTTAATTGTTTTTATTAGTTTGTGAAAATTGATAGCTTATGCGTTATAATGAGGACAAGAGGGAGTATAAATATCGGAAGGATGGGGCTTCTATAAATAATTAAATATTATAAGTTTAAAAGAAGCTAGTGGAGTAATTATAATGTGTTTGTCTATATAAAATTTTTGTAATAATTAGTAACTACTTTCATAAGCTTCTTAAGTTATTAAGTTTGTCTGTCTCAAATCACTCAAATTTTTTTACTTCCAGAATTACTACAAATAGAATTAACTCACAAGTAGCATAAAAAGAATGGATTAATTCATAAATAAACTATTCAAGTTTTGGGTGAAAATATATAGTGCCGTAGAGAAGTAGTAACTTTCAAGCTAATATTATTTCTCAGTTGCATTTAATACTCAATGTTAGATGTTGTGGTTGCCCATCTTCCCCTTCCACCACATGTCTCTTTTAAGATACTCCTTCGAGTTCTTTTTATAAGAACTCAATAACCGAATTAGTACGATTTAAGAAAACGGTTAAAATTAGTTAAAAATAATAAGTATGTCTTGAATTAAACTTTTTCTCCAATAATTTATCAGGGGCAAGTAACAGAGAGAAATAGAGTATACATAAATATTAACAACCCTTTTAATCAATGTAATATACATAATTAAGGGTTAAGGAGCAATTTGGCCAACAAACTATTGGGCCAGGAGCGTCTAGCACAATTAACTTTTAAGTGGGACAAAAATACCAATAAACTTTTAAAAATATTAATAATAACATAATACTTCTCCATCTTCTTCTTACCCGTCTAATATTAGGCCTCATTTTGTGCCACAAGCCTCACCCTCCACTAGCACTACAAAAAAAAAAAATCAGTTTTAGCGACGGAAAAAATCCGTCGCTAAAAAGGGATTTTCCGTCGCTAAATGAATTTGCGACGGATTTAGTCCGTCTCAAAAATCCTCATCACAATTGCGACGGATTTCCAACTATCCATCGCAAATTTTGAATTTAGCGACGGAATTTTTATTTAGCGAACTAGACAATAAATCCATCGCTAAACCCGAGGGATTAGCGACGGATATTGTCCGTCGTGACCACAATGGGTTTAGCGACGGACTATAAATCCGTCGCTAAGTTAAATTTAATTTTTTTTCAAATTTTTTTTTTTTGGTTTTTTTAATTTTTTTTTTTTTTTAAATTGTTTATTCCTATCACAAATTTTGATTTTAATTTTTTTTTGAGAAATTAATAAAAACATTTAAAAATATGATAATAAACCCGTATATCATAAAAACGTTAAATAACAATCCGAAAGAGTTTTACACATCGAAAACAAAATATAAATAATATTGTTTAAAAGAAAATCTACTAAAAGATAGTCTAAACGGCAGCATCATCATCATCATCAACACCACCATCATCATCCGCACCACCAGGAGCCGGCCCCTTACCCTTGTCTTTCATTAGGGATAGGAGTTGAAGCTGCATCTCCCTCATCATCTCCTGTTGCTGAGTCATCTGCTCCTTTATCATCTCCTCGTTCTTGAAGCATCTGTTTGCTTCATCATCTCCTTTCCTCAATCATCCGCCTCATTATCTCTTGTTCCCGAGTCATCGATGTCTTGTCCGCTCAGGCTCGGTTGCTGCGACTCATCTGTCTTTGCTCCTCCACCAATGCCTTCATCTTTTTTATCTCATCTACAAATGTATTAGGGAGTACGTTTATTTTTTGTACATCATTTAAATAGACCAGGGAATGAAAATGTCACAATCAATAGCAAATGTATAACGTTTACCTGCAGAAACACCTTCAGTGTCGGATGAGGAGCGCTTCATTTGCTTCCATCGGCCCGAGCCACCGAACCCAAAGACTCCCTTTCTTGTTAAATCGCTGCGGCCTCAAAGAACAGACTCTCGTTATCGGAGTGAGACGATAAGGGGTCGGTCCCAGTCTGCGAGCTCTATCCTGCGACAACTTATGAAAGGTTTCCTA
Organism: Acacia acuminata; assembly: GCA_019022655.1. Lineage (NCBI taxonomy): Eukaryota > Viridiplantae > Streptophyta > Magnoliopsida > Fabales > Fabaceae > Acacia > Acacia acuminata. Next base: position 14,731,603 of record JAFJYI010000001.1, on the reverse strand, counting down.
CAAGCACAAAAATACATAAATAAGACGTGTGAAATAATATAAATATGGTGGTGAACGAAACAAATAATAAATGCAATAAATGTCTCACCGCTATTTGCTTTGCCTTGGGGTTAATCCATTGCCTCTCACTCCCTTCGCATCGCTTGGAATGGGTCCGCTCAAAGGTAACCCACTCAATCGATCCTGTAGGAACTTCCCGGACTCTGCTGCAAACACAAATGATGACCTTAATTAATTTCACGGTACAAAATATTGAATACTTAAATAGAAAATAACCCGTACTCACAATTTTTCGTCGATGCTCACTAATTGGAATGGAGCCACCAACATATGACGATCCTTCCATTACGGCCCTATTTTGCTTATTTTTGTCACTTTTGTTATGAAACTTGGGATCCCGGGCCCATTTTTGAATTAATTCATCTGCGGTGTCGGGTTGAATCCAATCTTGCTTACCTCTCGTGCCTTCTCAATTTATAATACCTCTCGAGACAACCACCTACTCCCTTATAGTTATAAGATTTTTTCAGATTTTCATGATCTTCAAGCAACGTCTTATACTCACGCTGCAAATCAATAATGAATAATTAGTGCTTTAGATTTTAAAACTGCTTAATGATAAAACACACAACTTACCAAGAACTCTTCGAACCAACGATCCCGATTCACCTTAGGGATCTGTGTCCAACTGCCCCAAGGCTGATTGAAATTACGGAATATTTGGTTCGAGATCCAATCCGCAACCTGATTATAAGGGTAAAATTTGAAGACAGAGGATGGGATGCAAATATTAGCATACCAATTAAAGGTAGAAAATCGTAACATTACTGGTAACTTTACATGACTTACTCGTTGTTGCCTGCAGAACAGATCCAAAGCTTCCATGTCGCAGGATCTACCGTTCCCCATATGGGTGTACTGGAGGAACTCCTTCTTCCCTAACCTGGCTCTGAGGCGACGTAGTGTGCTGAAGGAAGGAATGTCAACTATATTGAAGATGTTTGTACATAGATGGTTAAAGAGAACTTAACATATGTAAATCAATCGAAATTGTAAAGTAAACCCGCTTTCGCCCCTTCTTTGTGGATCACTGGAAGTTCCTGGCACATGTGCACCGCCCATAAAAGAGTGGGTGGTAGACGGAGAAGATGACATATGAAGTGACGGTGAAGATGACATATGAACTAACGGTGAAGATGACATATGAACTGACGGTGAAGATGACATATGAACTGACGGTGAAGATGAGATATGATCAAGTGGCGGCAACTCTGGGGAACCGGCGAGCCCTCTACCTACAGAGGGGGCAGATGGCGTCGCCCTACCCCCTCTGATAGGACGGGCCCGAGATCGACCACCACCACGTCCACTACCTGAATGCCCTCCTATATGCTCCATCTCTGAACACTCATAAACATTATGTCAAAATGTATATAAAGTTAAGAAATTTAATTAATGACACTGGCGAAGTAGGATGTATCTAGTATAATATATCGTCATAAACAAAAAACTAACACAAATCAATCGGATGATTCTGTTCTTCGACCTGCTTCCATGCCTTCCTCTGGAGTCTCATAATCGTCGAACTCGCATTCACTATCGAAAAAATCTCCTCGCCTCATTGGCTCGATTCCTCATCGTCAATTTGAATAGGAATCAACTTTAACTCCGCAGATAGAATCGAATGATTGCTCGGTATATCGTCGTCGGCAACGTTTACGAGCGTACATGTTCCGCATCGGCTTGGAACGGTTCCTTCATACCGTCATTTGTTTCCAACTCTTTGGACTTGGGTATAATATTTCGTGCTTTGGTTTTGATAACTCCCTCTCCACCCTTGGCGCGATGTGGGGTATGATGTATAGTAAACTTGTTCCGCTGTTGAGCAAGGATGAAAGAGTCATAACCAACTGTATATCTCCTTGTCCAGTGGATCTCAACATTTCCATATTTGTCCACTTTTGTCCCACGCGGACTGTTATCAAACCACTCACATTTAAAAAGGATCACCAACTTGTCCCACGGGTAACTCAGCTGAATTATATCAGTTAACTTCCCGTAGTAGTCGCCCTTCACCCCATCAACTTGGTCACCTCAACAACATACACCGTAATTGTAACATCTTGTACCTGCATTCGCTTCAACAGTTGAAAATCGATACCCATTGATTAAATATTTGTTGCACCGGTAACAACTATTGTAGCTCCATAAGATAAACTCCATGCAACTTCATTGGGATCTGGTGGATTTTTCATGAAGTACTCTCAAAACCATTTTGGAAACTCAGAGTTCGTGAATTGATCAACTTGGGATTCCGATATTGAAGGATTTTCTGATCGGACCCAATTAGAGAAGTAACTGTAAGAAAAAAATGAAGTTAATACTTCAATACTTACCGTAATGTAAAAAAAAAAAGAAATCTTACTTTAAATACTTTTGGCGGCCTCTTCACAGTTGTTTAGAATGTACCACTCCGCTACTTTCTTATCGTTTCCTTCCAGAGTTGACCTCCAACGTTTTCCCACGACTCGGCCTAGAAAATTAAATATTGATTTTTGTTTGCTCGTATCACCGCCATCATCGTTGCGAGACACCCCTCTCCAGCTTGATATCGTTTCAGGGGGATAATAGTATGACGCAAATTTTGTCGCCTCTTCGACTAGATAAGCTTCTGCGATAGATCCTTCAACATACCTTGTATTTTTTATCTTCTTCTTAAGTGTGCGTAAAAACCTACAATGGACAATGAGAGAGTATTTATAAACTAAAGTATCATGTCCTTCAATTAATAAATGTGCAAAATAAATATATATATATTACCTCTCAAACGGATACATCCACCTATATTGTTGTGGCCCTCCTACCTTTGCTTCGTAGGTTAAGTGAATAGGCAAGTGTTCCATTGAGTCAAACATGCTTGGAGGAAACACCATCTCTAACTTGCATAGCATTATTGGCATGCTTGTCTCCAGGTGCCATAACTTTTCAACACTAAGCTTAGAAGCACAGATTTCTCTAAAGAACATGGAAAATTCAGTCAGAATAGACCATATATGCTTCGGAAGTGCTTTGAAGGCCCACGGCAGCAATCTCTGGAAAAAAACATGACAATCATGACTCTTCATCCCGAATAACTTCGCCTCGTGCATGTTGACACATCTTTTCAAGTTTGACGAATAACCGTCCGGGAGTTTTAGGTCTTTAACCCATTGTAACAACTCTAAATTCTGTTGTTTGTTGAATGTGTACGGCGCTCTAGGCTTGGAAGGCCGCCCCGTGGCATTCTGCACCAAATTCAAATCAAGCCTTCTGCAAATCGCTTCTATGTCCAGTCTTGCGTTGACTGTGTCCTTCGTCTTGCCCTTGGTGTCCATCACGGTGTACAGAATATTGCAAAACACATTCCTCTCAATATGCATGACATCGAGATTATGTCTTAACAATTGATCTTTCCAATATGGTAGTTCCTAGAATATGCTGCGTTTGTTCCAATGATGATCAACGCCGTATCCCTTAGGTTGGCTAGAAGCAGCCCCCTCTTCAACACTTTGAATGTACTTGACCCTGTCCCATACTTCTTGGCCACTTAAACGACAAGGTTGATCTGCTCGTTCAACCACATTCCGCGTGAAGTCTTTTCTATTTCTCCTAAATGGATGATCGGGGTAGGAATCACCTAGGTGCTGTCAAACCAACGAGACTTTGTGACTATGTTCCAAGGTAAAACCCCGTTACGTTCAAGACATACCGGGCATGCAAGCTTTCCGATGTTTGCCGACCACTCAACATCCCATATGCGGGGAAGTCATTTATCGTCCACATTAAGGCGGATGCATTGTGAAATTCGGCTCAATGATATATCATCCGTTAGAACCCCTTCAGTCCATAATATCTTCACTCGTCTATCAAAGGCCTGAGGTACACATCTATCTTCTTTTTTGGGTTGGATGGCCCAGGGATTAACGCGTTAAGAAACAAAAATTCTCTTCTCATGCACATAGAAGGTGGGAGGTTGTACGGTGTCACAATGATAGGCCAACAAGAATAAATCCTACCCGTATTGTCGAAAGGAGCGAACCCATCCGAACATAGACCAAGACGGACATTACCGGGATCCATAGCAAAGAAATTATTCACCTCGTCAAATTTACGCCAAGCTTTGGCATCAGATGGATGTGTCACAAAGTTTTCATCCCTATGATGCTTCGGGTGCCATCTCATATGAGCAGCTGTTTGTTCTGATGCACACAATCTCTAAAGTCTGGGCACGAGAGGAAAGTACCACATCTTGCATAATGCTTGACGGGTCATTTTCCTTCCATTCCTCACAACTTTATATCTGTTATGTCCACAGAATTTACAATTGGTCAGCTCAGCATCATCTTTGTAATACAACATACATCCTATGGGACAACAATGGATTTTTTCACATCCAAGCCCTAGCTCTTTCACCTTTTTTTTTTGCTTGATAAAAATCCTTCGGCAAATTATTGTCTTTGGGAACAACCTTACTCATGATCTGCATCATTTCGTTGTAATTCTTCTCACTCATGTGGTGATCAGTCTTCAAGCTTAGTGTTGCTAGGGTAGCCAATAGCGATGAATATTCACTATTTTCAAAGTGTTCACAACCTTCCCACAACGGACATTGCGCTTCTTGAAGCATTTTATAGAACCTATCGGCTTCTGGATGAGGATCCTCTCCCATGTATGATGGTTGAGTATGTGTATCGGTCTCCTCTCCCATGTATGACGGTTTAACATGAGTAACGGGATCAAAATATTGGCCGATCGACGGTCCTGCAGCGTCCATAACCAACTGCTGATATTGATTAAGGTTGTCTCGATGACTACTGTCCCGTAATAACCACTCGGTATCATCGGACTTCGCCATGACATTCCTAACACTCATAATCCTTCATGAATCCCTTTTTACACAAATGGATTTTCACCGTCTCCGAATCTTGAAATCTTAAACATCTACATTTGACACATGGACAACTGATCGCCCTACTTGAATTAGGTAATGTGTCAAAGCAAATTCGATGAACTCTTTCAAACCCGCCAAGAATGGTTGAGTTAGTTGTCTTCTCTCAGTTAGACGATTGTACATCCAACTCCTATCACGATCGTCCTCCATACTTCCTAGCTATGGCAATTACTAATCTAATTAACATCTCATTATGCCACAAATATATATATATATATATATATATAAGTGCCGCCAACCAATTGACACTTACTCAAGAAATTAAGCAACCAACACATGCATTGAACTAATAATGTAATTTTATAGTTGTAATAAAATTCAAGGTTAATGAATTATAATCTTTTAATTGTTCAAATTATCCATCTATATGTATAACTTGTTGACAAATTTTTCACAAACAAAAACAAAAGATAAATAAAATATGTAATTCATATTCTAATTACATATTTCAAATTCTATATATTATATATACAAAATTCTATAATAAAATAAAAAGTTATAAATTAGAATACTCTAATCCTAATAAAATAATTATATAAATTAATATATATATATATATATATAAATAGAAATAGAAATAGAAATATATTAAATAAATAATATTATATTCTTATTCTTATTTTTTAAAAAAAGAATATACTAATTAAATATTCTAATAAATTGAAAAATAGAATAGAAATATTTATTAACATATTATAGATTATTAAAAGATATTTCCTAAATTGACATCTTCCTCAAACTTAGTACATAAAACTAGTTTAATTAAGATACATATATAAAAGCAATATAATAGTAGTAACTTAAAAGGTAAAACAGAATCCGATGTTCACCCATAATAAGAAGAAATTATTTCATGCATGTACACAAAATAAACAGAACATGTACACCTTATTTTTTTTACCACAACATAACCATATACATAAAATTTTCGGAGATATAAGAGGTATATGACTAATAAAGACAACAACATTATAACTATTTTAACAATAAAATTTATGACATCAAAATCCATACATGCAATTGTAGTTTTTTTAGGTTTTCAAATTTTTCTACCCAGACTTATCATGAAAGAACGAATATCGAATATTATAGGAAGTTGTTAGACTTACCTGGAGGTTCACCACAAGTAAGGAGTGCCCAATCACGAACTAGAGACCACCCAACTCACTTGATCTTCGCCTCCAATACACCAAGAAAATTTTGACCTTTAGTGATTATACTACTTTAGGAAAGGTAGAAGAGAGTAAAATAAATAGTCATAGTTCTCACCTTATTCTTGATCTTCCTAAGCTTCTTGGACCTTTGTAGGCCGCAACAAGGAGGACTGCGCGGAGCAACCGGAAGAGGAAGAGGGGGGTCGGCGAGGAAGGGGGTGGGGACGATGGATGGGGGAGGGGGGGGGGGTGGGGACGAAGGAAGGAGGAGGGGGTGGGGGGACGACGTATTGGGAGGGGGAGGGGGTGGCGGACGACGGATTATTGGGAGGGGAGGGGGTGGCGGGATGATGGAAGGAGGAGGGGGGGGGGACTACGATGGGTGGGGGGAGGGGGTGGGCGACGAGGGAAGGAGGGGGGCCGGTGGTGGAAGGGGAGGGGGAGGGTCGGCGGTGGAAGGGGGTGGGGTGGGGGGTCGAACGGTGGAAATTGAAAATGGGGGGCCTCGTTTGAGTAATTGAAGGGGGGAAATGCCGCCAAGTTGCGACGGAAAATGAATCCATCGTAACCCCCCTAATTTCCAAAAAAAAAAATTATTTTTTTCTCTCGTAATTTGCGACGGATTTTCATTTTCATCGCAAATTCTAAAGTTTTTGCGACGGAAAATTTTTCATCGCTATTTTTGATTTTTCTAGTAGTGTAGTTCTCCTGGATTTCAAAGATTCCATGACCAACATGTACACAAATTCCAAAAACAAAAGCAAATTTAAGATCAACTACAACAACTAGTTCATCAGAAACAACAATTTCTAACACCTAAGAGTCAAATCAATGCAAGGCGGTAGTAATAATTCGGTTATGACTTTACCAAATACGCAAACTACTCAAGCAACAACCAGATCGAGAAAAAGGTATGAAAATTGGAATCTTTTTATTTTACAAAGTGTGTGAATATATATTATTGATCTTTCATTGTGTGACTGTTCATGGCTAAAAGTGGAGGATTTCTTTGTAATAATTCTGCAGAAAAAGTCAACAGAGAAGAATGGTTTGCCATGTAACAACGGAAAACCTCACCGCAGATTCTTGGGCCTGGAGAAAATATGGTCAAAAGCCTATTAAAGGCTCTCCATATCCCAGGTATATGATTATGAACATCTCTAATTTCTGAATTTTTCTCACATTTAATTTTTTTCACTTTCTCAGGAAAACTAAATTTTAATTTTCTGGGTTGGACCTGTTACTACGTATTGTGTTATGTATCGCAGGAACTATTATAGATGTAGCAGTTTAAAAGATTGTGGGGTCCGGAAGCAAGTGGAACGAAGCAATACTGAACCAGATAAAGAACAAACCTACCCATCGGAGCTCGCTTGCCGGAACAAACCTATCAGTTTAAAAGTTTATTGTGCTGGGTGCACATTTTTAAAAGTTTATTGGTATTTTTGGTCCACTTAAAAGTTAATTGTACTGGACGCTTCTGGGCCAATAGTTTGTTAGTCAAATCACTCCTTAACCCTATAATTAATGAGGGGAACAAATGAAAAAACTCATTAAATATTAAAACAACTTTTATCATGCTCTTATAATAAAAACCAAGACAATTTAAATTTTAGGCTTTTATGTAATTTTTTTAATAGACAAAAGTTTAGATGGGAATAGACACCGATACCCCACTAGGGCCAGGGCCAGGGCATGCCTCTAGGTTCAAAAATGCTTACAGAGGTACTTAGAGATTGCCCACCAACAAGGCCCTTACATCGATCAGCCGGTATCGAACCTCCTCCCTTTTGGGGTGAAGGCCGATGCCTTAGCCAACTGTGTCACTCCTCATTGGCTTAGGCTTTTATGTAATTTAATTTCAAAGAACAAACTCCCTATAACATTTTTTTTTGCTACTGAAATTTTAGGAAAGGGGTTGGGCTCACCCACAATCTAAGGGCAGCGCGAAATCTCCTTTCATCCTAGACGATACTAATGTTGGGCAGGGCGAGCCATCTATTACCCTCAGGCGTTCATTTAGGCATTCAAGAGCTAAGATGCCTCCTCTAGCGCCTTGGCCAATTCCAAGATCGAACCCACTCCCTTTGGTGAGAGTGTCTGACTCCTTTACTAGTTGAACTCAAAGACGAGGGGTAAAGAAAATGTGTTGGAATGTTGTCAGTTTCTAAGAGTTATAACAGCTAATTAAATTAATTATTTCTTACTTCGGTGAAAAGACACTACTACAAAAGACCTAAATAACGACCTAAATAAGACCCAATTAACGTCCCTTTTCAGAGGGACGTTTGGTAGAGCGTCGTTGTTTTTTTTTTTTTTTATTTAGTGACCTGATTAAAGAGGCGACCTGAACTAAGTTAAGGTCGCCTCTTAAGAGGCCACCTCAACTAATTAAGGTTGCCTCTTAAGAGGCGACCCAAAGAGACGACCTGAATTTAATTCAGGTCGCCTATTTATTATTTTTTAAAAAAAATATTATGCTTGCTTGCTCTGTTTGGCCAATTTGCTGCAAAACTGAATACATACGTGCATATGCCCAGTATAAAGTCCAAACAGAAATACAACCAGACATGAGTACAAAACCAAAATAGAAACAAAATGAAACAAACCGACGAACAAAACAACCGAGACATGAGTACGAAACCAAAACGAAAACAAACCGACAAAAACTACAATAAAACACTTGTCATTGATGATTCTTCTACTCTTCCAATCACATAACACAGCAGATTTGGCATTCACAAAATTTACTAAAGTAAGACAATCTAATTCAAAGATAACATTCTTATGGCCCAGATCTATTGCCAACATGAGGGCTTTCTTGAGAGCTAGAGCCTTTAACATAAATGCTGAAATAGACTTGATTTTTTCCACAAATCCATACTTAAAATCCCCAAAATGGTCCCTGCATAACCCCAATTCCAAATGAACCCGTGCACACACAAACGCTCCATCAATGTTGAGTTTCAGCCAACCCAAGTCCGGAGGTTTCCATTTATCTCCTCTTACCACGGGAGGAAGCAAAAGAGGTGAGTTGCACTTTTTCCACCGAATCCCACTCGAATTGCTCCCGTCAAATGAAAAAATCACAAAATAAGGGTCCAGCTTAACAAGATTGAAAACTTTCTCATTACGTTGCTTCCAAATGAGCCAAAAAAGCCAACAAATTAAAGAAATATCTCTTTCGGTAAAAAACTATGAGCTACAAATCGACAACCACCACACTTTAAAATTAGTAATATTAGAACAAATGAAATCCGGGACCCAAACTACACCCAAACCACACATAGTTTCGAAAGAATCTCAAGAAGCATTCGGTCCATGATCCACCCAAAAAATGCGAAGTAAACTTTATATACCTAATGTGTTCAAGAAGATATCTAGCCAACATGTCTAGAATCGAATCGATGTCATCCTGTGAGTATGGATCCTCAATACCAAAAAGCTGAAAATTGGAAAACAAGGTATAAGATAAACCAATGAAGTGAATGAAATAATTAACAACTAAAGTACCACAACAAAAAATATCATCATTTGAGGATCATGGAGCATTACGTACGTTATGAAAGCTAGTAGTACGTCTGGTGGAAACGATAGATTGCATCCAACTGATAACGTAGTATCCACACTCGGTGTTCCCTGGTTGGTGATGGCACTATAAATCAAAAACAAATTGTTAAAACAAAAGCTACTGTGTCTTAGAAAAAACTTGAATTGAAACTACTTACCTTCAGATAAAACCACTTCGGTCCACCCTGCTCTCGTGCTCCAGCAAACTGTCTATATGTCATAAGACCCCTATGATCATTAAAATGGAAATTAACAGACATGAAAACAATTCATTTAAAAGAAGAATCAAAGATTTAGACAAAAATTTACTTATCGGCAAACATGTTTATGATACCCTCGGTTGGCCTGCCACCTACAGAATCGAACCAATAATATGTGTTCTTGGCGGGACAAACAACACACAAGGTCCAATGATCACTACAACATATACATATTAATATTAAACTAAGATAAGAAAGAAATTTATTCTTAAAAATCTTATATAGACGAAAAAAATACGCACCTTTCATGTATTGGCGCTAGAAAACAAGACGATCGTAGGTCGCCCATTGTTAAACCAACATAAATTGGATTCATATTGGCATCGAACTCCACATGTAGCCTCTTTTTTTGACTGTCACGACGTGTAATTAATGCACCCATATGTGTGCTACCTCTACCCTTTCTCACCACTGGTACATCATTCCTACCATCACCCGATGACTCCTCAGAGCTAGACATATTCCTGTTCATCAAAGACAAATCAATAATGTTAGATAGGGTTATTATTAAATAATAAACAAATGAATAAAATGAACTAACATGTTAAACCTACGTACAAAAATAACATAGGATTTTTTCATAACTTAAGATCTTACTTTATATGGTTTCCCATATTCCTTCGAATGATCCTTTCTTGGAGCATATTCTTCATCATCTACCAATTCTACTTCACGTGTTGTAGGTGGATTTGTTGTGAAAGGGAGTGGATCGTCCAGGTTCAAGGATTCTTCACCATACGTCTGCTTTTTACTTTGAAGTACAATGGACATTTTGTTATTTGCGAGTGCGTAACATAAAACACTTGTTTCGCCTGGCTTGCTAGAATGAATGGCTCATCTCTATGACCAAGTTTTTGAAGATCAACTAAGACAAATCCAAATTTAGGATCTATTACAACAGCATTATTGCTAACCCACTTACATTTAAATAAAACAACTTTGAACTTGTTGTAGCTCATCTCCCATATTTCTTCAATAACTCCATAATAGGCCATTGATGCTAACACCAAGTTTTTGTCTTTCGAACTCGAAAAGTGCATGGATTCAACTTCAACCATCACCCCACTATTTTGCACAGAACTTCTGTCATCTTGGTCTTTTGTGTAGAAAGAATATCCATTTATATCATACCCTGTCCAAGTGATGACCTGAAAAGAAGGCCCACAGGCCAACCACTCGATTGTAGTCGACACACCGGTCTCGTGCAATACCTTCTCCTGGAACCTCTTTATGAATTTCTTCTTTTGCTCATTAGCAATCTGCATGTCATTCTTCCTTGGATTCATATTCTTCAAACTCTTTCTATGTTCATCAATGTATGGTTGAACTTCTTCCATATTATTCAAGATGTACAGGTGTGCTTGTAACACCTCTTCACAATGCTTATTCTTCAATTTGATTCCTCGAGTTCCCTCAGTTATCCCCTCGTCATGCTGAGATTGTATCGTCCTCCCTGATAGATAATCTTTGCAAAAGTCCATAACCTCTTCAACCCCATATCTTTTAACAATTGAGGCTTCGGTCGATAAGGATTTTTAGAATACCCTTTTAAGATCTTCATGTATCGCTCGAAAGGATACATCCACCTTAGGTAAACCGGACCGCAAAGCCTTATCTCCCTTACCAAGTGCACTATCGATGCACCATTATATCAAAAAATGCAAGAGGAAAATGCATCTCTAGTTGGGACAAAATAATGTAACCCTCATTTTCCAATTCATCCAACTTTTCAATGTTAATGACTTTGTTACATATAGCATTAAAGAAAATATAAAATTTTGTTATAGTGGTCCGTACTTCATCTTTCATAATGCCCCTAATAGCTACTGGTAATAGTTGTTGCATTAACACATGATAATCATGGGACTTCATTTGTACTAACTTCAAATCGTCCACTGAAACACACCTTCTCAAATTTGAAGAATATCCTTGTGGAACCTTAATGTCATATAGACACCCACACAAACTTTTTTTCTCCGTTCTTGATAGTGTGTGAGTTGTTGGTTCCATGTATACCCTCTTACCATCTTCCATTACTCGTGGATGTAACCGTTCTCTTATTCCCATATCAACTAGGTCTAGTCTCGCACTAATTCCATCCTTAGTCTTCCTTGGTATGTGCAAAAGAGTACTGACAAGGCTATCGTAAACATTTTTTTCCACATGCATCACATCAAGACTGTGTCTCACATCAAGACTACGCCAACATGGAAGATCAAAGAAAATTGATCTCTTCTTCCATATATTCTTCACACCCACAATCCTTTGCTGCTTACCCAATATGACATTGATATGTATCACCCGACTATAGACTTCCTCTCCGGTTAATGCCTTTGGAGCTGTTCTATGCTCCGGTAAGCCGTTAAAACGCTTTCTTAACTTACGATATGGGTGGAACCGATCAAGAAACCTCCTGTGACCGAGGTAGACCATTTTTTTTCCATGCTTTAGTTGATGGAAGTTTGTGTCAGCTTCACATATTGGACATGCTTTATGCCCCTTCACACTGTACCCAGACAAATTTCCGTGTGCAGGAAAGTCATTGATCATGGTAAAAATCATTGCACGCAACTTGAAGGACTCCTTCTTATATGCATCAAACACATCTACGCCTTCCTCCCACAACTTCTTCAAATCCTCAACCAAAGGCGTCAAGTACACATCGATATTGTCACCGGCTTTTTGGTCCGTAAATCATCATAGAAAGCATCACATACTTGCGTTTCATACATAGCCAGGGAGGTAAGTTGTATATTACAAGGAGAACCGGCCATGCACTATGGGTACCGCTAAGAGTTCGATACGGATTGAAGCCATCTGTACAAAGCCCCAACCGAAGGTTTCTTGGCTCACTGCCAAATTGAGGAAACATTTCGTCTATTTTCTTCCATTGAAGAGAGTCAGCCGGGTGCCAAAGATATTTTCCATCGATATTCTCTCATCATAATGCCATCTCAACTTCTTCACCGTTGCTTCACTAGTAAACAGGTACGCTTAAACCGTGGAATTATTGGAAGATACCACAATGCCTTCAAAGGTTGCCTTTTTGTTGTCTCGCTCTCGAAACACTACATTTCTTCACTTTGTATCGTGAAGTTTTACGCTTCGGACAATTACTGAGGCCTTCGTACTCGTTTCTGTATAATATGTAGTCATTAGGGCAACTGTGTATTTTTTTATACTCCATACCCATCGTAGATAAGATTTTCTTGGCCTCATACATACGATTTGGAAGTACATTATCATCTGGCAACATATCACACAACAATTCAAGCAACGATGTGAAACTGCTATCGGTCCACCTACAAGTTGCCTTTAAGTTGACCAAATTTAAGGTCCCAGTCAACCGTGTATACTTAGTACACCCAGGGAACAAAGGTGTCTCTGCATCACTCCGCATGCTATCATATTCATGCGGTTGTGCAAAGGATTCGACCTCAACATCATGAATCATTCTCTCCATTCCATCATCATCTACCTCAACTTCATTTTCATGGGATGCACTAGGAGTTACCTCCTCACCATGCCATATCCACGTTGTGTATCAAAGGTTTATTCCATCACAAATTAAGTGATCCCTTATATCAGCAATATCCCGTCGAACCCCATTTAAACAATTAACACATGGACAATAGTACATCCCATTTTTTATAGCCACATTCCTTCTAGCAAATTCAATAAACTCTTCCACCCCATTTTCATATTCTTCACTAGTTCTCAACGCATTCATCCAATTATGACCCATTTTAATACCACCTACGACATTTCCAACAACAGTCAATTTCATAGCAATTTCAAGAATGACATGCTTTCTTTTAAGAAAATTTTGGCAGAGTTTCCCCTTAAAATTAAGACATCCCAACATTTCAATAACAACCAATTTCAGCTTAATTCAACAAAACTTACTAACTAAAGCAATTCAGAACAATATCAACTATTAAATCCAATAACTTCATCAACTAACGAGCATGCTAACACTCTCCGGTTGTGGCATGTAGTTTATCATGAAGTAGACTCACATAATGAAGATCAACAAATTTCATCTAACAGTTTAAACATGACATGAGGCCCTTCTCTATTTCTATGGAAACTAGTGGCTAATGACCTAACTTTCAAGAAATGTAATTCTTAAGATGCATATTTCTTACTTCTAAAACTCGAGCCACTATTCAAGTCCCATATGTCATGTATCGTGTTTGTCAAAAAGTCCGAAACATAGTTATCAAAGAACTCCCATGGCCACAATATTAAAGCAACAAATTATTCATATTTTCCTGATTATGAAACTAATACCACCTAAACCACAAAAAAGGTTCCTTAATTGTGCTATCAAACCAAAGGCGGCCGATTTCATGTTTGTGTCTCGCACAATTAGTGGGAGAGTCGGGGGTTCGAAGCAATGCCCCTGAATTTTTTTTTATTTAAGGAAATTTTTAAATGCATTAAAAAACAAAATAATATAGACAAAAAAATAAAAGAAACTTCAACTTAACATAAAAAAAAAACACTAAAAAATAAGATACATCCAAATATATATAAGAAGGGAAAAAGTAAGAGAATAAAGGCTAATAAGCTGATAAAATTTATAGAATCAGAAAAAAAATATTTACAATAAAAATTAAAGATATTCCCACATATAGCACACGTTAGCATAATATATATAGACCACAACACACATCAACATGTATCAACATCATACAAAAAGTTATACATGCTTGGACAAGAGGCAAAAATTTATACAAAAAGATATTCACCATTAAATGCATCCCTACGCTAACTTGGATCTATAACTACAAGTAGTTATACATGCTTGGACGAGGGAAAAAGTTACCCACATGTAAAACAGTCCTTGAAGAAAAGCTATCGGTTTAAATACGAGGATAACCGATGAAACCAGTTTGGTATAGTTCTTCCGCCACCCGAAAAACAGTTAAATAAGGTGTGAGCGGGGGATGCATCTATGAAAAATCATCCAATCAAAAACCATTCAATGAAAATACTGAAAGTTGCAATTAAAATTTTAAAACTTAGATGTGTGGAATGGGAAGGCTTAATCACTTGCGAGCAATGTACACCAAAGGTTTATAATATAACTAACATCAATATAAGTGAATCAAACCATGTGATATATGTAATCTCTAATTGAGGGGGCTTTCTAGTAAATAATAGTAAGGAATTGCTCGAGTTAGTTAGAAGAAAGAGAAATTAGTAGTGACGTGGCATAGGCGGGGAATTATACATACTTTATCTTGTGACCATTGCATGTTTTTCATGAATGAATTCAGTCCTTTTTCCTCTTCAAGTACTATCACAATGTGAGATTTTTATTCTAAGAATTTGTGGAGAATGACACACTTGACACATGTCAAAAAACATAATCCTCTTGGTCCAGGGAAATCCACCACATAGAGCCACAATTCAAATCTTCCAAAGAACAAGATTGGTTTGACTATCATGCATTAATCATACACACCACATACATTTTTTTAAAAAAATTCCAAATTCACTTCATCAAATGGGATCACGACGGGCTTCAAACATCCATGAAGCACTATAACTTGGAATCCTTATAACAAATAGACATTTAAATTTACAATAATCATACACACCACATGCACGTCATAAAATACCATTGTACAAGGTAGCTTCAAGTTTCATTACAATTATAATTATAATTAGGCATGAAGCAGTTCTTCTGCATGCAGTGTGTTATATTCAGGCCTTATCAATATATCTTTTGCCATAGAAAATGGCCCAAGCAAGGAGACAAAATTTTCCGTACAATCAATTGCTCTTCATAATCAACACTTGAAGCTAATAAAATATTGAAGAACTCATTCCAGTAACACTGAAAAATGTAAATTTAAAGTTTAAATTACAGAGCCACACGAGCTAATTCAATATATTTCTTCTAACAACAGGAAAAGAAGAAAGCATAGCAAAGAAAGGAAAAAGATTATGAAAACATAACAAATTTCCCAAGAACAAAAGCATAAGCGTCGAGAACATACTTGATGTGTTTCTCGCACTTTCTATTTATTTTTCACATTTCATCTGAAACTAAGAAACATAAACTCATGAACAAGAATATGACTATTTCAGTCCTAGACTCCTTCCTAGTTCACCAATTTCAAAATTTCTTTGAAAAAATACCTATTGAACGCATCAAATCAAAAAGCAAGTCATGAAGGAAATAATTGTAAACAAGGACATCAAAGAATAGATTAGTCTCGTAACACTCTTATCCCATGTTTTAGATGTTCAACAAGAAAAAATAAAAAAAGAAAAGAAAAGAAATTAAGGGCGTACCGTAGAGATCGTCGTGAAGGTGGGGGCGGACGCGAAAAAACAGAGGTCGACAAACCGACGGGCGCCGAGAAGAGAGAAGACGGAGAAACGACGGACATCCGATCGAGTCGATAGGGTTCACCGATGATGAGGGAAGATGACGGAAATAGCCTAGATATCAACTAGGTTTTTTACGGCAACGAGGGAAGCAGAGGAGGAAACTTCAAAAATAAAAGAGAATACCTTCGCGGGTTGGCAAAATAAGGGTTATGGGAGATTTTAGGCGACTTTGAATGGGCTTCGTGTCGCCCAAAATCCAATATAAGCGACTGAATGGGCTTGGTCGCCTATATTTGAAAATAGGCGACCCAAAATTTCATCGCCTGAAAATGGATCGGTCGCTTTTTTCAAATATAGGCGACACAAGCCCATTCAGTCGCCTATTTTTGACAATTTTTAAAATTTTTTTTTAAAAAAAAACAACATGTCCCTTCAATGCTCGGTTTTGGTTTATGGCAATTTTTTTTTTAATCGGCACATATATAGGCGACCTAAAAAATTGTATCAAGTCGCCTGTTTTTGAAAAATGGTGACCTGATTCTTGTTCAGGTCGCCTATTTTTTTCAATGCTTGGTAATTTTCCGCGCGCAAACAAAATATCCCTCTGGCGCCAAATTTTTTGGCAGATTTCAGCGTCTTGAAACATTATCGTCGCCTATTTTTGACAATTTTTTAACAAATTTTTTTTTTTTTTTAAAAAAACCCTATGTCCCTTCAATGCTCCGTCTCTGGTTTAAGGCAATTTTCTTTTTTGTAATAGATATATAGGCGACCTGAAATATTGTCCAATTTTTGACACATATGGCGCGCAAACAAAATATTCTCCCATATTTCCCTCTGGCGCCAAATTTTTTAGCAGATTTCAGGCGTCTTGAAAAATTATCAGGTCGCCAAAATTAATTTTTTTTCCAAAAAAAAAGTAAATACCATGGCGCCAAAGAAAAAATTCTCATATTTCTCATGGCCGGAAGCAATTAAAGCGTCCTTAAAAAAATTTAGAACGTCAAAAATTAATTTTAGAAGTCCTAAACAATTATTCAGGACGTTGAAGGCTCATTTTCCTTGTATATAATTACAAGATTGCCATTGGCCTCATTTGTTACTACCCATTTCTTATTTAGGACGTATTTGAGGGAAGTAATATCACATTTTTGTAGTAGTGAGAAATTCCCTGTAACATTTTTTATTATATATATATAAGAGTTTAGGCGGGGGTAGACACCGATACCCCACTAGAGCCAAGACATGCCTCTAGGTTCAAAGAGCGCTTACAGATCGCCCACTAACGAGGCCATCACATCGACTAGCGGGTATCAAACCTTCTCCCTTTTGGGGTGAAGGCCAACACCTTAGCCAACTATACCACTCCTCATTAGCAATTCCTTGTAACATTTGAGAGGCTTGTGAGAACCACCCACGCAAAGCAAGGAATAGCCTTTATTTAGGCCACTATTGTGGGGCCAATGCTGCACATTTTGGGCTTAATGATTATTGAGATCTGGTCAATGGGCTTGGGAGCATTTTTATGACTTTAAATAATAAAATTGTGCCCAAAACAAACCTTGCATGGCCCAAGTATAGTGTTACTATTAGTACCCATTCTCGTCCATAATATAAATCATTTTAATTAACTCATCCAAATGTCGATGGGGCTAGGGCCTTACATTCGGCTAATGCTGGTTGTGATGGGGTGATTAGAGACTGTTTGGGTAACTGGGTGGTGGGTTTTGCTAGGTCCATTGGTGATTGTGATGTGACCTCTGCTGAGGAATGGGCTATTATGGAAGGGTTACAATTGGCTTGGGACTTGGGCTTCAAGAAGATCATTTTAGAGTCGGATTCGGATTGTGTTATTAATTTGGGGCTTGATTTATCATGTCTTAGTTGTAGTAACTTAGAGTTGAAAGCTAGGGATTTATTGGCTTCCAATTGGCAGGTTGATGTTAGAGTTGTTTCCAGAGATGTTAATAGAATTGTAGATGCCTTAGCCAAAAGGGTATCTCTAATTCTATTTTTCTTGATGAGTGCCCTATCAGTTTGAGGGCTTGGTTAGATCAGGAGTGTTTGAGATTAAATTCCTCTTTTGTGTAATCCTATTATTGTACTGTAGGCTTTATGCCCTCCTTTATAGCCCCCCCCAAAAAAAAAAAACTCATCAAAATTAAAAAATGTTAGTAAATCATAAAATTTGCCTTAAATTTAAAGAAATTTTCAACTTTACCCATATTAAATGAGGTTTTGACGGAGAGAGAAAAATACAATGAGACATGTTTAAACATTAACTATAAAGGGAAAATTCACAAATTAACATTAATTGCTCCCAAAGTGACTTACTACCTCCGATCCTAAATATAAGATTTAGTTGGCTTTTTTAGAAGATTAAGGAAGTTAATTAAATTACTTTAAAGTATTTAACATTTACCATTTTTTCTTTAAACTAATTTGTCCGACTTATAAACTGAAACACAATTTAATCATACACAACATATGATATGGTTAAGTAACTCATTTAGCTTCCTTAATTTCTTCAAAAAAAAAAAAAGAAGTCAAATAAGTGTTATATTTAGAACTAGAGTTAATATATTGTTGACTAAACCAATCTTCTAAAAACAACCTTTTTTTTTTTTTTTTGAATCGGAGGGAGTAACATATAAATTGCTTTCTCTTTCTCAAGCTCTGGTTGAACCAGAGTTTTCTTGAACATGACAACCACCATATTGAAGCGTCAGCAAACTCGTTCAATATAGTTTCATATTTATAAGTCTTTTCTCTTAAATATTCATCATTTGAAACAAAAAGTAACCTTCTAACTTCCATTTCATTAAAAAGAATATATCACAAGTACTTTTTTTACCTGTATATATAATAAATATGAACTCTAAAAATAGCACCGAAACCACTATCACCCTCATCCGGATTACTCCACTTGCTCCGTTTATCCGAGATAATCTTTAGGACGACCAGCCTTTCAGCCAATTTTCAATTATAATATATACATATTTGAAATTAGAGTCGTTATTTAATTACTTAGAATAAGCAATAACTGTTAAAGAAGAGGGAAAGCTAATTTTTGGAGCTTAATTGCTAGATAGACAAAGGCTTATGTGTTGGAAATGTTTCGTCCACTGTTTGTTCAAGATCCAGACACAAGATCATGTTAGTTAGCTAAGATTTCACCTATATTATTAAAATTAGACTCGACTGGATCGGCCGGCTCGACCATGAAACTGTCAACTAGTCATCTAACCGGTATGATCCAACCGGTTTAAAAATTTATTTAGAATTTTCTGATTTCAAAAATTCATATATAATTCTATATATTTTCAAAAATTATAAATTAAGACTCTATGAAAAATTTGAGATGTCTACTTTATAAGTAATAATCCAAGTTCACTTCATCATTGGTCTAGCTCTCAGTTAATTCCGGTTTGACTCCAATTTAACCCACTGACCTTTGATGACCCACTACCCAGACCGGTTCAAAGGGCCGGTCCAGATCTAATGACCTTGGATTTCACTTAGGGCCTATTTGGTACAAAGATTCCATGGGAAAGGAAAGGAAAATTAGAATTTTCCCTCGTTTGGTACGCATTTTGGACCAATCTTCCCGGAAAATTATCTTCCTGGGCCCACCAATCTTCCCACATATGTGGGAAGATCAAATCCCTCCAAATTTGGAAGGATTTCATCTTTCCCATGTCACTATTCACCCTTTTGACAAATTTGCCCCGGGCCCACCTTCTTTTTTTATTTTAAACTATTACTTTTGAGGATAAAATAGACATTTCTTAATTCTTTACCAACTACCACCCCTTCATTTTCTTCCTACCAAACAACTCATCTTCCCTCATTTTTCAAAATCTTCCCTTCCCTTCCTTTCCTTCCTCTAAATTCCTTTCCCTCCTTAAATTTTCCACGTACCAAACGGGACCTTAGAGTTAATCATTACGTGGGCAGATCACCTACGTTTCTATAAAATATTTAGGTCATTCTATTCTAAATCATAATTTATAATGCCTCTTGTCTATATAATTCTTAACCCTTTTTAGAATACAAATTTATGGTTGTATCTTTTGATGCTTCTTATGTAAGCTGTGATTAATCACTTTATCGGAGTTCTGGTAATAAAAAATAACTTTATGTGGGTTAAGAAATTAAAGTTAGGTAAAAATAATGGCTATTCATTATAAGAGATCTCAAGATTACCCCAATTAATAAAAATCATTAATTAGAGGCGTTTGGTTAATTAGTTGAAAAATTTTATAATCAGTTACGGATACTCGACCAAAAAAATAAATAATTTAAATAAAATATGTAATATTATGAAACATAAATAGGAAATCTTTAAAATAATTACAAGAAGGAGTAAATATTTAGACACGTAATTAAGTGAAAATTATTTGCTCTGTTATGACTTGTGTGAATTTCGAGACTAGCTATGATTAGCGTTAATACTATGAAACCTAACAAGATTAGCTATGAGTATAGCGAAGCAAGAAACCTACCACACTTCTCTCTCACGTAAACTCCATTATCTCATGTTGAGCTTAAAATGACCAGCCCAAGTTTTTCTTTTTAAATTTTTCAACAACCCACTCCCAGGGGGCATGCTATTTTTATTTAATCTTTAAAAAATTAAAAGAAAAATATGGGAAGAGACAAAGAATTATGATGCTACCAGCATTCACTGAGATCAAGTGGTAAAGTACTTATTCTTCCTTACACAAGTTTTTAATTCGAGGCCTGTGACAAGAGCAGGTGGCATTGGTAGTTCTTCTCTCCCACCGTGGAGAACGACCCAGATTGACTTTGGATTAGTCTGGACCCTAATAAATCCTCCAAGTTAAAATAAAGTAGATCTAGGATACCAGATACCCATGAAAAAAAGAGAGAGAAAGAATCATGATGTTATCTTTTGGGTGAAGCAAATAGGGAATGGGCCGTGATGGCATTTTGAGTTTTGGCACATAAAGTTTGTCTCCCTTTGAATCACATCCACAAAATGCCCGCCACTTCTCAATTACTAGTCTTTCACCTTTCTAGAATTTCTAAGTGCTCTCGTGAGTGTATGTTGCAAGTTTTTAGGGTTAAATGCCTAATTTGCCACGGAAGTATTGATAAGGAGGCACTCAGCACCCAGAAGTTTTTTTTGTACCAAATTTGCCCTAGAAGTATGAAAAAGGAACCAAATTTTCCCAAAACTAACGGAAGGTCAAACGGACGTTTGCCATGTAGGATTTTTTTGAGTTAAATACCTAATTTGCCACGGAAGTATTGATAAGGGGGCATTCAGCACCCGAAAGTTTTTTTTTGTACCAAATTTGCCCCATAAGTATAAAAAAGGTAGCAAATTTGCCAAAAACTAATGGAAGGTCCACGTAGGTCATTAAAATGCCACATGGCTAGGAAAGAAACATAATGGAGGGTGAGTCATATGCCAGATCATGTAACCACGTCAGCACCTCATTCATCTCTCTCTCTTCCCTCTTGCTTTCGGTGCTTCGTGCTTCTGAATTTTCACCCACTCCTACATCAGCGGCGACAGTGCCGATGGGACTATTGTGAACACCATGGCTCTCCGATGTGGGGCTGAGGACCTGCCAAGCAGTGTGGAAAATTCATACCAAATGATTTTATCCCTTAGACCCTTACAATTTCTCAATTCTCAAATCTTCAGGTAATGCCTCCTCACTCCCCCCCCCAATTCCCTTATTTTGCTTCTCTAAAATTTTACGATTTGGTGCAAATTTTGACAATCTATATGACCATCTCTAACTGGGTTTATTGGCGGTTTTTTATTTATCTTGATTCGAGAACTGTTTGATTTCTTGGTAGAGCATTTTTTAGAGTACAATGGGAATACAAAATTGTTCTAGGAATTATCTCTAACTGATGGCTTTTGCAGATCCAAAGCTAATTCTAACATCTCGTTTGAAATTTTCTTGATCAATTTGATAAGAATGACTTTTGGTTTCTTGGTTTGAATTCCTATCATACCTATATTTATGGGGATCGAAACCAATCAAATCTGAAGTAGAGGAAGGTTGCAAACAGAGTTGGCAACCATTGTTGTGGAAGCTGGCATACCCGTCGGTGAAGGAGTGGGTGAAAATTCAGAATCACGAACCGCCGAAAGTGAGAGGGAAGAGAGAAAGATGAATGAGGTGCTAACGTGGTTACATGATCTGGCATATGACTCACCCTCCACTGTGTTTCTTTCCTAACCATGTGGTATTTAACGACCTACGTGGACCTTCCGTCAGTTTTGGGCAAATTTGGTACCCAAAAAACTTACGGGTGCTGAGCGCCCCCTTATCAATACTTCCATGGCAAATTAGACATTTAACTCCAAGTTTTTATATAATATCATGCTCAAATATCAAGTAATAAGAATATGAACAAGGATCTTAATAACTCATGATTTCTACAACACTACATGTTTAAGTCAAGATGCACTAACCTCTATCCATAATTGCAGAATCGATACTTCATAATATGTGACTTGCAGTACGATAATTGAAACCTTTATCATTCTCTTTACCTTTCATTTCACGCTCTCTTTTAGCTTGATGGAAAACTAAAGGCATCTATAATGGTCAGAGAGTGAATGGATAAGTTTCTATCCTTTAAATAACTTATGTATCCGAAAGACATGTACATCCTATGGATATGACTGCTCCCATGAAGCAGTTAAGAAACCTCTTCACAAAATTCATTTAGCCCCTTCATTAATTATTAAATCATTTACATTTATCACAGCCACTGAGACATTTCTTACATTCTCCTACTTGGCTCATGTGATATATGTCATTTCATGATTTAACAAAATACCAATAATTTTGCGCATAATCTTGACTAAAAGATTTCATATATATTGGTTACATCATAAGTCATGGTCAAGGATAAAACTAATACGAGTCATGGCGGTTGTACATTAGTATATTGACATAGTCCCTTCCATGTACTACTTTATTAGTCTTTCTCCTTGACATGACACTTTAATGGAAGTAACGTTAATGTCTATCAATAAAGTCTTCATAGCAGACAAATCCTGTTTTCCAACAACATCATTTATGCATGCATACATAAAGTTGAAAACAAGAGAATCTCAGAAACACATATATACTAATGAGCTCAAAGCGTCAATGACCTATACATAACAATAACTTTAACATTTGCTAGCAGACATAATACCCAGACTATACACATGATCAGTGAATGTCTTGGGCGGTAATCCCTTTGTTAAGGGATTAGCTATCATAAGATTGGTGCTAACATGTCTATTAACACTTTATGTTTCTGAACCTCTTCTTTAACGGAAAAGTATTTCCATTCCATATGCTTAGCACCTTTAGAATACTTATCGGTTTTATAAAAGAAGACTGTGAAATTATCACAATAAATTTTTAGCAACTTGGCTATACTGTCGACTAATCCAAGCCCTGAAATAAGATTCCGTAGCCATTTATTCCGAACTATGGCCTCAAAGCATGCCACAAATGCAGCTTCCATAATGGATGCACCAATTACCGACTACTTATCCAATCATTTCAAGGTTGCTAGACCTCCTATAAGTAAGCATACAACCTTTAGTTCTTTGCAAATATCTCAAAAATTTCTTTGTAGCTTTCCAATGACTCATAACAGGATTACTCTGGTATCTTCCCAACATTCCAACTGCAAAGATGATATCTGATCTCATACAAGTTTAAGCATACATTAAGCTCCCAACTAGTGATGCATATGGAATTGCTTCCATTTCTTTTTGTTCCAATTCATTTTTAGGACATTGCATGAGACTAGACTTATCTTTTTTTCTGAATTGGAATAGGAGATGATAAGTAGTTTTCCATTCTGAATCTCTCTAAAACTTTATTACTATATGCTTTTTGAGACAAACCCAACAATTCTTTTGATCTATCATGGAATATTTCTATCCCGATCACATAAGCTGCCTCACCCCTATCTTTCATTTCAATGTTACTAGAGAGAAACTTCTTAGTCTCATTTAAAAGACTAAGATCATTAATTGTAAGCAAGATATCATCAACATATGAAACCATTAATATAAACTTATTCCCACTAACCTTCAAATATATACACCGATCAACAGTGTTTTTTTTTTAAATCCAAAGGAAACGATAGTATTATTGAACTTAAGGTACCATTGTCTTGAAGCTTGTTTAAGTCTGTATATTAATTTCTTTAATTTGCACACCATATGCTCCTTTCCTTTTTCTATGAACCCCATTGGTTGGTCCATGTACACATCTTCCTCTAAATTCCCATTTAGAAAGGCAGTTTTCACATCCATCTAGTGTAACTCTAAATAATATTGAGCCACTAATGCCATAATGATTCTTATAGAATCCTTCTTAGAAATTGATGGTAAAAAGGTTTCTTTATAGTCAATGCCATCTTTCTGAGTAAATCTCTTTGCAACTAGTCTAGCCTTGTAACGTTCTAAGTTACCATGAGAGTCACGTTTGGTCTTAAAGACCCACTTACAACCAACTCTCCTACATCCTTCTAGTAACTCAACAAGGTCCAAAACATCATTTTGTTTCATAGATTTCAACTCATATTTCATGGCATCTAACCACTTGTCACCATTTTCACTATTCATGGCTTGTGAAAAAGTAACTGGATCAACCTGAATATCCAAGTCGAATTCAGACTCCTGTAAATATACCATATAATCATTCGAAATATCGGATCTCTTTTCCCTTTGAGATCTTTTTAATGCTATTTGTTGTGGTTCTTCTACAATGAGTTCATTCGAACAAATAGCATTAATTCTTCGAGCCATACATATCACATACTAACATGCTTCACAAATTCGGACATAATTCATTCAATGCATATCAATGTTCACCTTTGGGGACCCACTAATATACAACATTCAACCATAATGATGCTATAAAATATTCCATATAATTTGGCAGTGATACATATCCCAACTAGAAATATTTATCATCTTTGGATGTCTAAATAAAACTATAAGTATATGGACACTACCAACATCTATGTTTAATTATTATAAAGACAAATAATCAACCTTTGGGTTGATCCATAACCACCCTATAATAACAAACTACAATTTACCCACAACATAAACATAATTTCATAGCATCAAGGTTATGGATAATTTGAAATATCATAATAATAATTGGAATTAAAATAATTCATAACGATTTGGCCATTTTGGTAACTAACAAATCCACCATACTTAATTCTAAAACTTAAATGTTTAACATTCTTACAATTTCTATTCACAACATCTAAGTAATTTAATTTTAAATCAACATATAGAGGCTTTAACAAAAATAATTTGTTCCTTTTCTAAGACATTAATAATAGCTAGTTATATATATATATATATAAACTAGATGACCCAAAATTAGAGCCTAGAACACCTCTTTTTTAATTAAATTCGAATAAAAAATAATATGCACAACAACAAAAAAGTGCAGCAAAGAGGCCCAAACCATTCCGTCCCAACAGAAAATGAGTCCCACGCTAAATGTACTTTAAGATATATTCAGCCCATGTTTAACTAAAGAGGCGTCAATACCTCAGTGGTTAAGGTGTCTCTTTCTAGAGCCTCAGGTCGTGGGTCCGATCCCAACTAGGCATGTTCCGTACTATAGATATATATATTTTTCAATAAAACATTGAAACGCGCGCTGCATAAAATGCAGCCCTGGGTTTTGAACACGGAACATACGGGTGTGCACCCAGAAGGTTGGCACGCTGCCAGTTGTGCCAAGTGCCGTTTCACTGAAAGAAGGAAACTCCCACAATATAAAAATGATGTTATTTCAGATTGGGGTGTCATCCCCTATCTCTAGTGGGTTGCATAGACCCGATGGATCCATAGGTCAAGTCCGTCAGACCCGACTCTTCTTTCCTTCATAATCGATGTTTCAGATGTCGTTTTTCCTCGTTCTTGGTGTCTATCTCTTTGTTTTTTTTTGAGATCTACGTAATGACACCTATTTTATGGCCGAAGCCCACTGTTTTCTCATGACCCAATTATCAAATCAAAAGACGGTAATATATCATCATCTTTTCTCTTTGATCTCAAAATTCTTAAGAGAAAATTGAGAGTCTCAAATTGGTGAATGCTATTAACGTTGGAAATTCATAAAGCAAAAAATAAATGCAGTCATATGCATTCACTACAAGAAAAAGGGTAAATACCGACCAATTATTAGAGGTGGTTTTAAGTACACCGCCTCTAAAACACATTTAAAGGCGGTTTTATCGGCGTAAATACTAACCGCCTCAATATTATTATAAAACAGAGGCGGTTATGTTAATCCACCTCCAAATGGAACATATAGAGGCGGTTACTGAGGCGTTTTCGCCCAAGAATCCAAATCATTATGAGGCTGTTATTATAAACCGCCTCTAATTTACATTTAGAGGCGGTTATGGAGGCGGTTTGATATTATTATTATTTTAATTTTTTTAAAAAAATAAGCTAAATTATCTCAGTTCGGAACTCAGCGCCAAATAATCATCTCCGCCTCTGATATTGAAGGCTTGATAACATACTGACCAGTGTTTAGCCTAAATTACTAAAACCAATTCCAGCGCCTCTTTTTCAGTCTTGCGCGGCGTTTTTCCGTTTCCCTCCCATCCCTTCCCTTACGAAAAATTCTGGAGCGTCTCCCTCTCGACCTTCCATCCCCTCAACCTCGCTTTCCTCTTCAGGTTGGTTTGGGCGTGAGGCAAAGGCATCAAAGGTGAGATTTGAAACTATGACTGCTAGGGTTTTGAAGGAGGCCGATTTGTAGATGGTGTGGCCAAGAGGCTCGGACAGATTGGGATCGACGAAATCAAAATCGGAGATGGTGAAGTCTGAAATCAATTATGGATATAGGAGGTTGGGGGAAGGTGAAATCTTTTTTTTACAAGAAAATCTGCCGATTCCAAAATGGTGGATTAGGGACCAAACCCAGATGTAAGCAAGGAGGATAGTTTCGAAGCAAGCCGAACATCTCACCTTCTAAGCCTTGTGACTAAAGCGTTGAAGAATCTCATACCAAAACCACTTCCAGAGTGTGCCGTGGGACAAATCACCTTCAAAGAAGCCCTTTGCCTTGGTCTTGTGAGGTAAAAATGTCTAGTACTCTTTCATCTAATAGCCGATGGCCTTATTTGTAGTTTTCATATGTCTGAGCCTGGTTGCTTTTTCTGGAGAATGCGTTGTGTTGAATGAATTAATAGATGCCTCTGTGTGGACTTCGAATATTAGGAGATTATCTTGATTTCTGCTAACTGTTTTCTGTCTTTACTAGCTGGTCTCTCGTTATGTTTTCGATTGATTAAAATACACATTAGTTTCGAGACTTTCGGGTAGAAAAATTTAACGTTATCCGGATTTTTGTTTTACTTACTTTTTAGCCTTGGCATACATGTCTTGTGGCTCACATGTTGCATATTGCATGTCTTGTGGCTCTCATGTTTCCTATTGCTGATGTCCTTTCCTATACTTCTACTTGGAAAAAGTAACATTTACTTCAAAACATTATCTGATGTTTAAACTGTCAGTTTTTTTATTTAAACATCATTACAAATGATAGTTTATTATTTTTGTCTTACTTGTTCCAGCTAAATTGGTAATATGGAAAATAGAATTGAAGAGGGAAAGAGGAAGAAAATAGGGAGATTGGGAGGGAAGTGAGAGGAAGACCATAGATAGACTGGGGACCTTGATGTCTTTCCTAATCTGAATGCACACAGTCAAGGAACCCTAATAATGTTAATTGATTCCCTAATATTCTAACACTCTACTTATCCATTCATTTTTTTGTTGACCGTTTTAAAATGATTTATTTGTGTTTTTTTGGGTCAAACTAATTATTAATGGAACATAAAGGAAGTCAACATTCGGTAAAAGCATGACTAGTTTCGGCATTTAGTTGCACTTCAGTGCCAAAAGAAAAAGATTACTAGAAGACATTGAAAACTATATGCATGGGAAGGTGATAATATAAACCATATGTTTGGCTTAAACAAATATATCCAGTTAGGCAATGTGGAGTGAGATTAGTGCTTAATTTTATTTTTGCAATCTCTATGTTTTCCTTTTAATGGTATGATGATCAGTGATCTACTTTGCTATTGTATTTGAAGTCATAATCCATTTTGGCTGATTGGAGTTGGCTTATCTCGTTTGGACATTTGCATTAGTTTGGTTGTGGTAGTTCCTTTGATTTTTGGTCTATTGCAATATGACGCATGTAAGGGAGATTTTCAGTTCTTGCAAGGCACAAATAGAGTAGCATTTTCTTATTATACTTTTGAGTTAGAATGATGTCAATGGTTTTGTAGGCTAGTTGGTGTCGGTGAAGCATCCTTCATAAGTCTTGCTACCCCATTTATAGATGATAATGCTCCAGTTGCACAGGTTTTTCTGGGTTTTCCCTTCCCATTCATAAGTCTTATGTTGTGTGGCACCTGATGCATATGTCTACAGAATGCTTTATGTTTGCTTTTTCATGTCTACATTTATTTCTTGTTTAATTTAATCTACTCATCAGCCAGTTATGTTGTACATATTTGATTGGTAATTTACCATGAACCATGCATGAAATTATATGATAAATTTATAATAAATGAGTGGATGCTTTTGTTTTTGTGTGTGTATGGTTGCTGTCTTCTGAAATTTGAACTGTTTGAGGGAATTAGTAATCCTGGTATGTAATGAACCGTCCAAGCAATTTGTTGATATATCTTGATATATGATAAATTGATAGTCATGTTGATGTCATGATGCAATGAAAAAATGGCTGAACAAGACATTGTAGCATTTGATGTTTGTTTTCAATTTTGTTTCAATGTATCGGATGCAAATTTGGGGTCTCCAGGGCTCGAGAAGATATTCTCATGCTAGTCATGAGCCGCATTGTGATGGACTAGATTCATCACCTCATTATTCCAGCTTCATCACCACAACCTTGAATATTTTATTTAGATATTGATTTTGGATAGTATTGTTGTCATTATCCAATGTTTAGCAGTTGAGACTTTGTTTATGGTTGTTAAACATATTTTGTTCTATGATTTTGGATAATGTATGCAAACAAACACTTTGATCTTGTGGTGAATTTATATATCTTATGCTTTTAACATTGTATGGATTTGTATCTTTGAAATGCACTAATTTTTTTTTCTTGATACATCAAATGCAACAAGTTATTATTTCATTATTAGACAAAAAATTATTAAATTGAAACTGTAAAAAATCACCTATTAACTACCTTTCGTTATTAAAATTAAAAAATATAAAAAACTAAAAAAAAAAATATTTTTATATATATTGGCTGATAAATAACCATTTGCAAACCGTCACAGAATGACATTTTGAGGATATTTATATACCCCACTTTGAAAATCTTTAACCTTATGCACAACCGCCTCAGAATGACATGTTAAGGCACATAGAGAACCGCCTCGGAATGATATTTTGAGGCGGGCACAATAACCGCCTCCAAATCCCAATCTGAGGTGGTTAATACTAAACCGCCTCTATATCACATTCAGAGGCGGTTATTCCAGCGGCTCATTTAAACCGCCTCAGTTTGGCTCTCGACGGTGGTAACTTCGATGGTTTTCCAACTTCGCTGATTCATAAAATAGAGGCGGTTTGAACCGCCTCTAAATGCTCATATAACTGCCTCCATTTACCAGTTTTCTTGTAGTGATTCCTATTTCAAACATGAATCTTACACAAAATAGTAATATGTGTACTTTTGATTCAACAAATCAACATTTCTTGTTTGAAATTCATTTTACTCATTTCACATACTTTTGAAGATTAATAAATTTATTCAAGAACAAATTCAAAAGTATCATTCATGTATCAATACAAGATTCATAATTGGAAAACTAGAAATTCTAAAACTAAAAGCTCTGATACCACATGTAAGTTTTTCTATAATTTCATGCTCAAATATAAAGTAATAAGAACATGAACAATGATCTTAAGAACTCATGATTTCCACAATACTATATGTTTAAGTTAAGATGCACTAACCTCTATCCATAATTGTGGAATCGATACTTCACAATATGTGACTTGCAGTATGATAATTGAAACATTTATCATTCTCTTTACCCTTCATTTCACTCTCTCTCTTCTTGATGGAACACTAGAGGTGCCTATAATGGTTAGAGAGCAAATGGACAATTTTCTATCCTTTAAATAACTTATGTATCCACAAGACATGTACATCCTATGGATATGACTGCTTCCATCAAGCAGTCAAGAAACCTTTTCCCAAAAGTCATTTACCAATAGTCATTTAGCTCATTCATTAATTATTAAATCATATACATTTATCACAGCTACATAACACATTTCTTACATATGTGTGACTGAAACCTCAAATAATTATTAGTATATGTTACTCCGTGATTGAACCATATTTATACATAAATTTTGGTAATTAAATGGGGATTTTTAATGTATTTTCTCATAGCTATTGAGCTTTAAATGTATTTGTTGTGATAAATTGAGATTGAGAGTAAATATATTAAATTAGGGCTAAAAAGGAAAAATTGTCAAAAAAATGTAATTACTCTTAATTATTGATTTTTATGAGAATATTTAATGTTAGATTAATTGGTTTAAAATTGTAGGAGGTTGAAAAGATTAAATCAAAATTTAAAATGAAAGTTTTAATTCAAGTTTTAAAGTTTTCAATTTAGTCCCTGCTCCAGAACTTTATCAAGTTGCACTTAGGTCCCTGTCACTGAAACTCGCGTTTTGACCAAATTAATTCAGTGACTTCCTTCATTTAATTAATGCCAATTGCAGACCCGTGACACCATCTTGAGGAGCAATCCGACAAATTAAATAAAAAAGCCAAGGAATTATTAGGTTTTATTCCTTCAAACCTAGCCGACGCTGGTGAGCTAAGGGGAGATTAATATTCACGGAGCCCCGACACATTTATGGGGGATCCGACAAAATTGAAAGGAACCCGACACATTTAATAGAAAGGAGAACAGCGCCGTGAACTTCTTGATCCTGGAATCAAGGCCTTCATAGCTCACTACCTTCATCGTTCTTCCACCAAGTCGCCGGCGACTTCCACTCTTCTCTCACCGTCGCCGACGACGCACCACCACCCAGCAGACACAAACGATCATCCTCTTCCTTTCTCTACCTCCACCATCGACCACACACCCAGCCACCATCTTCCTTCAACCTTCACAACTGAACACCACACGACACCCTCTGTTTTCACAACTCCACTCCACCATAATCTTCTTCTTCTTCCTTTCTTCACCCTCTCATTTTCTTCCATAAAGGCCGAAGTTTCCTTCAACGGCTGTGGCTGTTCTGTTTTGTTTTTAATGTCACTATCAACCACCAATTTCTCATTGTTCATTGTTGATTTGTCTTCTTGATTGTTGGCGAGAATTTTCCAAAATGGTTGGTAAAGGCATGATGACATAAAGAAGCTTCATGTGTGGCTGATTCTCTTCCTTCTTGGTGGTGGAGATTGACTTGAGTTCCAAAGCTTCAAAGGGGAGTTAATTTGTTCATTCTATTAGTCTAGATTTATACATTTAGATTGCCTAGTTTTAGGGATTATTGTGTATAAATTCTGGAACTGAGATTAATGTTTATTGTCTCTGTTAGATTGATAATTGTGATTGATTTTGGATTTTGCAATGTGAAGATTATATTTGTTTTAATTTCTTGTGGTTGCAATGAGATTATATTAATTACCGTGTTATTGTCTAGTTAATGTGGTTGATTTGTGCCCTTTGAGGGACTGTTATGTACTCAATTTTAAGAAGACTCATGTTGCATAATTCCAATTTTAATTGCACATCAAGTGGTTTTTAACAATTTCTCAAGAGGTAGTGGTTAACTATGTTTGTAGGAGCTACTATTAATTGTGAATATTGGACTCAAGTGGTATCTTGAGGTTTTTTTTAAAGACTTGATGAATTTTAACTCTCATAATTTATTGAGCAAGGATAGTCAGTCATTCATCACCAAGAGCGCCATCTTCCATATTTTTAATTTGATTTCATTTAATTCTCTCATTCACCAATTTTACAAAAAAATACCAAAAATATTAGGTAGCATTTAATTAAATTGCATTCTTATTTTAGTTTATTAATTTGAAAAGCCAAAACCTATTTTCCGTTGTTTTAATTGCATTTGCACGACATTTAGATTACTTAGGATTCAATAAAAGGCTCCTCGAGAGAGAGAATGATCCTAGGTTTGCCTATACGCAATCCTTGGTTTATTTTTGATTGTGGACCCCAAGGCTAAAGATAAAAAAGGCCCACATCAATGGCGCCGTTGTCGGGGAGCTAAGTAATTGGCTCCCTAGGTAATCTAATTGTCAAATTCACTTTTGACAAGGGGTTTCTCGTGTGAAGCTTAATAGTTTTGCATTTTTTTTTTAAAAAAAAAATCTCATTGCACATATTTTTAGATTTTTGCATTTAGGTAATTTGCATAGCATATTGCATTGTTTTGACTTGGTAGCTTCTGTGTGGTGTTTTTGCATTAAATTTGATATGATGCTGAGCTTAGTTGTTTGAATTCACCATGTCTCCAAGTTAATTCATAGCATACTTGCATTTTTATTTTATTTTTGAAGTTTCTTTTTCTTTTGCATTTGCATTTTCTTAGATTTTTTTTTCTTAGTTTTATATTGTATAGTTAGATAGCGATCTTGTGATTCATTGGAAATTAATTGCATTGAAATTTCATGGCTTGGTTTAATGGTAATCAAGGTTCACCCTTTCAATCCCACTCTTTTGCAGGATATTTGACTAGAAGGGAAGAATCCATCTCTCAAAGAATCGATTCCATTCAATAAACCATACGGGCTCTTCAAGCTAACTTGGGAATTCAAGATACGAATCCAATTGGTCAAGAATGTCATGGTCCATTGCACCACCCGTATCATGAACCTTACCACCAACCTCCATTTCAACCTAATCACCCACCACACCCACCCTATAGATCACACCATAAGCCTTTTCCACCACCATACAATCCATCTTATGGGTCATCTTCTAATCCTCCACCATACAACCGCATGCCATATCCTCAACCTTCTCACTTACCATTTCATCCCACTTCCCGACCATGTCATTCATCTCATGAATTCCTACACCCAGTTGAGCCACCTTCTGGACCTCATTCTCAACCATGTGTGCCAAACAGAAAACCTACCATTCATGAAGTCCTTGCAAAATTGCAAAATCAAGTGAATCGATCAGATGAGAAGCGGTCACAAAAGGCCATCTTTGACCATCAAATGGACTCTATAATGAGACGAATGGAACATCAAGAGAAAGAGAATGAGAGAATGGAAAAGGAAATTGAGCATCTCACTCAGCAATCACAAGTGTTGAAGACGAATTTCCAAGAAAATCCTCTTCCCATATTCACACATACAAAAGAAGTGGAGCAACTAGAAGAAAGCAATGAAAAATTGGAGAAAGCAATGGAGTGGCCTACATAAGAGTCTTCTATGTGCCATACTCCACAAGAGACTTGCCCACCACATACACTTTCATATGAGCAAGCCACTCCACCATGCCCCAAACATCAGTCTCAACCCTCTACTCCTCAACCTTTCGGACTTGATGCCTTCCTCACCTTACCATACATGGATGCTCAAACCCTTACCTTAAGAAGAATGTATGACCAACTAAAGGTTCAGCATCAATTTTTATTCAATCTCAAAGAGGCTCTGCCTCATGGTTTTTCTGAGGAAATGGAGGGCATTGAAAAATTCATCAAGGATTTTGTTCATCATGTGCTATGGATAAAAACCAAAGGAAAAGAAGGTGCTCCATGGTCATGTACCTCATCATGATGATGGGAAAATCGAAGAGCAACACCTAAATGCCACTTCACAAGTGGAAATTTCCAATCCTTGGGTACTTCTTCCCACACCAGCACAGGAAGTGAAGCAAGTATCAAAGAGCATTGAAGAGTCTTCTCTACCACTTGGTAATGATCCTATTCTAATAGAAGTAGACTCTCCTACTACTTTAACTAATGAAGCAATTCATGATTTAAGTGATGATGAGGTGGATGAGGAAATTGTTGTTGAATCCCCTCAAATGTTTGAAAATGCAATTGCTCAAACCATTAGCTCTAGTAGTAGTGATTCGATTGTACTTGTTGACAATTGTGCTCCTACTTCTTTGTGTGATGCTTCAACTGTTGAAAATGCTTCTCTTCATAGTGCTAGGGATGGTTGTGATAAATTGAATGAAATACTTTCATGTGCTTGTCCGGAATATCAAATATGTGCAGGCTGTTATCATGAAAAAAGCCACTTACTTGTTGAGTTTCAAAAGAAAGCCTTTAGTGAAGTGGTTGATTCTGCCATTGATCATAATGCACCCTCTAGTACCATTGATGATAGTAAGCATGTCAAATGTGACAAGGTTGAATCTTGCATGGATGATAATGTGGTTGATTTGAGTGAGAAAGACCATAGCTTTGAAAAAGATCTTTATTTTGATTCCAATGAATTGCATGATAGTTTAATAAGGGAAGATTCAATTGTTTTGACTGATGAAATTACAAATCAAAATGGATTTTTCCATATGATTCTTTCTTGTGATTTGCCACCCGATATAGACAAAGAAAATGATTCTATTGACAATTCAAAAGTTTTGGGTGGGAACAATTTGAAAAAATTTCTTTCTTCTTCCACTCTCTTGCCTTCCATCTCTTGTGATTGCAATGATGATGTGGTGTACCCCAACACTAAGTTGGATTCCGCACCTTCCACTTTGCAAACACAAGAGGATTTTCAAAATGTGACTCTTTGTTTGACTCCTACTGATGGGAGTAATGTTGATTTCCTTGGATGTGATAGTTACTTGGAGAGTTTGATTCCTAAAGTATCTTTAATTCACTTGAAATCTCTCCATGTTTCTATTTTTGGATGGGATACTTTGCTGGTTTGCTTGTCTTCTTTACGAGGCATATTCTTGGAAAGGTCCTCGATGGAACCAACATCCACCGTACATTCTTGGACCTCTTCCGATTGATCTTGAACCACCTCCACCAAGGAAATTCAATGCGGGAGAAGAATTTTTCAAAGACAAATGCATGATTCTCATCCAGGATGAGAACTTCTCCTTCAAGCTACTTAAGATCCTCTAACCCAGGTTGTCTCTTTCCTCACCTATTTTCTTCCTAATTCATATGATTTTTTGGGCTTAATTGTTGTGTGAGGAAGATAAGTGTGGGGGAGGGACACAATCCAGTAGAAAAAGTAGACATAATTTAGCTTAGTAAGTAGAATAAGAACCCCCTTCGTATGCTTTGCATTTTGTTGGCCACCACCTTACTTAATTATCATTGTGCCTTGAATTTCAACTTGTCTATCATTCTCTTTAGAGTGATTTTTCACATTGAGGACAATGTGTTGATTAAGTGTGGGGAGGGGAATACATTTTGAATCTCAATTAATTGGTTGTTTTTAAATGAGAAAATGCCTAAAACTAGAAAAAATTTCAAGAATGACTTGCATTAATGCATGTCCTAAGTGGTAAAGGGTCGCATTTGCCACTTTGGAAGTGTATAAATTGTGGGAAATTCTTTGAGCTTTCATGAGATCTAGTGTTTTGGCAACTTTATAAAACCATGTCTTGTTTTTCAAGTGAATGGGAAGAGAAATGAACCCACAATTAGATTTTTGCTTACTCCTTATTTTGAAAATGAGATTTTATAAATCATTTGTGCATTTAGGAGTTGAGCATTATTGTAACTGATTGCAATGTTTTGATTGGTTGTGTTTTGTAAGGTTAGCACTTGGAATAGTTAAGTAGATGTTTTGTAGTTAGCTTACTATGCAATTGATTGTGTTGGAGTGAGCATTAGAGAAAAACCTTGTTGGAAGAATATTTGAGCCTTAAAGTCTTTTCATGTGTGCATATTCACTTAGTTTGTCACCTTCTAGAACTTGTTTCAACTCTTTTTCAAAACAATACTTGCATTAGTGTTATGGAAATGAAAGAGGCATTCAATTCTAAACCATTTTTACCTAAACACAAACCTACATTCATCTACCATTTGCTTACCCCCCCCCCTTTGAGCCTTTTATATGTTGTATGCATGTCGTTATTCATAGTATTCATAATTCTAAAAAAAAAAAAAAAAAGAGAATTGCCAATAAAAATTTGAAATGCCAGGTATGTGAAAGAAAGGAAAAAAAAGAATATAGGTTGAAAAAAAAAAGTAAAAGTATTTGGTTGATAAAAATAAAACAGAAAAAAACAGAAAAAAAAAAAAAAAATATCAAGAAGGCATTTGTTCATGAATTTGTAAAAGAATTGGCAAAAGTTTGTTATACTTAGATGCTATGAACTTGGTCATTAATTTTGACTTGCACATGAACTATTCATTTTTGTAATTAATTCATTCCATCGGCCTTCATCCAAAGATTACAAGCCTTTTAAGTCCTCTTGATTCATTTCATTAATTGCTATTAATAGTGGAGATGTTAGAGTTGTTACAAGCCTATGGTAAGGTGTGGATTAAGTGAGCTAGAGTGAAATTATTCTAATGAGGTGAGATGAGTGAAATAGAATTACCTTGAGAGTTCTCTTATGCTTAATTCTAATATTTTGAGTTGTGTAGTCGGCTAATTTCTTTTCATCACTTGATTATCACCTAGTGTTGGCTTGAAGAATTTGATTAATTAATCCATTGTTGTCTAATAATGCAATTGCTTATCTTTTCAAATGCATTAGTGATTTGGAAGTCTAAAATGAATTATGGAGATTAATCAAGATGAGAGATTGAAGAAGGAAGA
Source organism: Acacia acuminata (assembly GCA_019022655.1). Lineage (NCBI taxonomy): Eukaryota > Viridiplantae > Streptophyta > Magnoliopsida > Fabales > Fabaceae > Acacia > Acacia acuminata. The sequence continues at coordinate 14,694,447 of JAFJYI010000001.1, read as the reverse complement.
ACTTGCTCTATAGAATGAGAAAATCATCATACAAGTTCCTAGATTGATTCTAGAAGTCCCCACGATGATATGGAAGTTGGAACGGCTCAAATCGGAGTGAAAATAAGCAATTTCAATGAGCTAACTTGAGCCAGGCAATTTACCTCGAGTTAGAACATCTAGCTACGGTGTTTTGGGCATCTAGGATGTTTACCTCGAGTCACGCAACTCACCACCTCGAGTCGGGGTGATTTCCAAGTGATTTTTGCTCCCGGGCATGTTTTACGAGTCGGGACCTATTTACCTCGAGTTTTTGGTCTCGAGATGTTTACCTCGAGTCAAGACATGTTTGCCTCGAGTTTTCACTTGTTTGGGATGATTACCTCGAGTCAGTCACTTACTACCTCGAGTTAAAGTGCACTTTCAAACTCTGGTGCACTCTGTTCCACGTTCAGCTCGCGCAACCTTCGGTAATTGGATGATATCTCTCAAACCCAGGAATCTGATTGATACGAAACAGTGGCATATGAAACTAGACATCCAACACGTCATTTTGATATATAATGGAAGCCAAAATGAGTTCATATCAAGGAGATATGAATTTTACAAGTTACCACAAACATCACCGTCACGATCAGAACCAAGCTTCAATGTTTTGAGTGTATCTCACACAATAAAAATCCAATTGAGCTAAACTCAGTGCCATTGGAAAGCTGACAGACAGAGCTTTCTATCAAGGTTGAATCAACCAAAATGGAGCTCAGACCAGGGAGATATGGCCCTCGAAAGTTGACACACGTGTTTCGAAACAATTCAGCATAGCCTCGGGTTTACGCCTATATCTCACTTTAGAGAGCACTTTTTACCTCGAGTTACGAGTCTACCTCGAGTTTTAGAGCAGACAAAAGATTGAACAATGGAGAGAGGTTTTACCTCGAGTCGAAGCTCCACCTCGAGTCAAATGGCCTTCCGAGAGTTTGAACAATGGAGAGCGGTTTTTAACTCGAGTCGAAGTGTTGCCTCGAGTCGGATAATGTAGAAATCAATTTCAACGATGGATTAACTCGAGTCAAGTTTCCCCAACCTCGAGTCTCAATCACTTACAACCAACTCCAAATGGATTCTCGTTACAAAGCAACTGGAGTTAATATTTTTGCCTTGAGTGTCCAGTTTAACTCAAGTCTCCATATTGTCACCTCGAGTCACAGACAAACCTCGAGTCATCACTCCTTCCACCTCGAGTCTCAGTCATTTACTGAAATACATTTTCATTACAGAAACTCGAGTCAAGTCAGTCTGCCTCCAGTCAAAATCCTACCTCGAGTTTCCATAAGTTCACCTCGAGTTAATAAGCCTCCTCGTTTGTGCATTTTGGATATTAAAGATTCATTAACTCGAGTACGGTGATCTGCTACCTCGAGTTATCTCTTCCTCTGTTTTAAAGAATTCATATTTGCAATTATGATTCTCTTGAAGAACAACAAGATGATTACCAAAAGATCTTATACTACTTCTAAACATCATTCAACATTTATTGTGATATCATTAGTGATTTTCGATGATTTAGCAATTGTGTGACAATAAGTTAGTAAAACAGAAGATGACCAGAGACAACGGATTGAATCCAATTAAAGGCGAGATTAGCGCGAATGGTTAAATGCTACCAACGGTCAAAATCAAACAGATGAATTCAAATCCTACCAATGGCTATTTCTCCAACTATTATAAATTCACGAAGAAGAGTTCATCAAGAAGAACCGGCAAGACATACAGACAAAGAATACAAAGTGTTCAATCTCTATTCGTATATATCTTTAGATATCATTGAGCTTCAGTGTTCATTATCTATCTACTCTGTGAGAGAGTCTTATCATTTGTATTACAATTCATTCAAATCTCAAGATAGAGGTATCTTGAGTGTGGGTGTACAATTACAACTTGTAAGGGGGAGTGAGTCCGAGAGTAAAAGGATCATCCTTCGTTTACTGAGAGTGTGTAATTGTGTAAGTTATTTGGTTACAACTTGTAAAGAGGGGTAAGTCTAGTGAGAGGATTACTTGAGAGTTACGAGTTTGTAATCAAGGATTGAGATAGTGAAATCCCAGTGTTTTAAGGGGACTGGACGTAGGTCAAGAATTGGGCCAGAACCAGTATAACCTCTTGTGTTCATTGCTCTTCTCTCTATCTCTGTTTTAAGTGTTCTTGAGCAATTAAGCGAAAGAATTTTCATAATCACCTATTCACCCCCTCTAGGTGATATTCCACCTTCACAATTGCCTTTGTTCAAGAGTACAAAGGTCTAAGTGTGGGGGAATTGATTGAACCATATTTATACATAAATTTTGGTAATTAAATGGGGATTTTTAATATATTTTCTCATAGCTATTGAACTTTAAATGTATTTGTTGTGATAAATTGAGATTAAGAGTAAATATATTAAATTAGGGCTAAAAAGGAAAATACATTAAAAATCCCCATTTAATTATCAAAAATCCCAGATTTATCCACTTAATTGGCTCAGACAAAAATTCATCCACTTTCATCAAATGTCATCCTCATAATTAATATAGAATATTTAAAAATATAACGAGAACTTTGATTTGCAAATTTATGAAAAGTGTGTCTTATTTTAAGATCCATCCTAATTCAATATTATTGCTCATTAAAAACCACATCACATGCATAGACATGTATGGTACTCTCTCTGATCCTAATTATATGACAAAGTTTGTAGTGCAAATTATATAAATGGCGTGGAGGTTAGTATGAATTGATAGGAATTGTAAATGGCATATCTATAATTTGGTTTTAAACATATTTTTAACGTATAGCTTATAAAATGCTAGTATTTTTTATACACAGGAAATAAAAGCAAAATCTAAATATAAAAATATTAGAAATCAATACCACAGGCTAAAATATCCATCAGTAACCCTGGCTTTATGCAGTACTCCAACAGCCTTGCCCCAAGCCCTTTTTGCAAGAAATTCCATCATAACATTGGTACCTATACTTATTTATGAAATTTCCACTTGCTAAAAGCGTTGCATCATGCTTATGATTTGAGAGATAACTCAAAGAAAGAATGTTGAAAAAGAATAAGAATTATAAAATAAAAATAGAGTGCACTTGTTGACGGGGAACTCTGAATCATATATACTCCTTCCAGTCCATAATATAAATCACTATACCAATTCATTATAACCAATAAATGGTGATTAACTCATTAAATTTCACTAAATTAAAGAAAATCTACAACTTTACTCGTATTAAATGAAGTTTTGAATGTGAGAGAGAAATACAATGAGTTATATTTAAATATTAATTACATTGGTAATTTTTTTTTTTTTTAAAAAAAAAAGTACTATCTCGGTCCTAATTATAGGACAAAATTTGTAGTATAAATTACACTACAAACTTTGTCTTATAATTCAGATCGGAAGGAGTATTAATTTCTTTCTAAAATACTTGTATTGTGGACCAAGTCATTTTTCTAGAAATTACTTATATTATACATAGAAAGAGTGTTTGTGTATATAACTATATATACATAAAGAAATAGAGGAGAGAGATGGATGGAGAGTAGGAACAAAAAGAGGAGGGAGCATGATAGCCCGTGAAGAAGTGGGCCGGCTGTGGAGTGGGGAGTGGCGTGGAAGAGAAAGAAAGAAGGAGATCACAGGACGATAAATTCTCTTACATACTCTAACAGTATCACGTCATTTATACTCTAACTAATTAAAATGTAACAATTCATCTTATTTTAATCTTACATATCAAATCAATCTCAAAATTTATCATTTTAGGGATGATGGGAGTGAATTGAGTTTTTTTTCTAAATTAAGACGCTTATATTTTTTAAAATATAAAATTAGAAAGAGAGAGAAAGACATGAATCTCCTTTTATCCATTTGTTATCAATGCCCTCCATTCATTATTTTTTCTACTTTCTTTACCTATATATAAGAATTTTTTTCAAGAATAACCTAATTGTTTCATGAAATAATAACTTTGTTAAATTTTTTATTTTCGTCACCATGAATTATTAATTAGTGATCTCATTGTTTTATGAAATATTAACTTTATTACAAGTTTTAAGTATTATAATTTTTCTCCATCAATAATCATAAACTCAATCAATCCCTTTGAACTTTAATGCAAAGTGAAAATCAATGGCAATAATAGTTTGAAACTCCAAACCATAATTAACTAACCCCGCTCATCTAATTTTAGGCTCATCATCTACCTACCCTTTTCCAATCAAAGACTTTGGACTCAACTTAATTATTCGCATGTTTTCCTATTTCTATCATTAATTCTTGATTAAAACATTTACCTGTATAATCTTTAATAGTAATATACTTTAAATATATGAATCATTTATGCATCATTGTGATAAAGGGAGCAAAAAGACGTGTAAAGAACACTAAAATATGATACTTTTGACATGTTTTGTTGAATCCTCTTAATTCCTATTAAGTCTTTAGGAATTATTCTAAAATTAAGTTTTTTTTTTTAAAAAAAAAAAATGAAACCTAGAAGTTGAATTTGTTCTTAGAGACATCAATATTAAAATTGTTGTTGTCATTTTATATAATTAAAGTTGTTATTTCTTAAAATAAAATAGTCATTAATCCACCAGCACTTGTTGTTAATAAATATAAAAAAGATTAGGTGTCACTGTTTAAATTATTGTTATTTTTAATCGAATAAGAAATTATTGTCATGCAATCTAAGAAAATATTTTCATTTTAAATAATTATAGTTGTTAATCACCAACTAAATTGAATCATTCATTTCATACATATTAAAAATTGTTAGTTAACTTATATAATATTTTCAAAATATTATTAAGAAATATTAGTAACCTAATAATCACACAACCTTTTGGAAATAAAAAGTAAGTGGGATTAAACCACCCTTACCCAATAATTCTATAGCCATTAGCACTGCAACTCCAGCAGTTGGCAATCATGGCTTTGCCAATCTACAAAGGAAGGAGTTTTTTTTTTTTAATTTTTTTTATGAAGGCAATTAGATAATTTTACAGGAAAAAACTTAATTTCAAATTACTCCCTAACAATTCATAAAAATAAAAGTCATTTCGAGGAATATTTTTGTAATTCTTATATTTAAGAGGTTCTTATATGTCTTTCCCCCTTGTCATATAAGCAAGACTTTCTCAAAATGAGGGCTCATAAACCATTGCTTATGGTAACAATCAAGCTACTGGGGAAGGAAAAGTCTGATCAATTACAATTAATAAAGACATAGAAGAATTGAATTTTGCAGATAACTTACGTCTAATAGAAAACATTTGGACGCTATCTGATTCACCCTTCAAAGCAAAAAGAAGAGAGAATTAGCAAGTATTCATGGAATTGGAGAAAAAACTGCCACTCACAAGCCAGACTTGTTCTCCACTATCATTAGCTGTATACCTGGTACATCAAAACTTTATAGTCTAAAAAAACTCTGCAAGTACACGGGCCATATCAAGTAATAAAGAGTAAATAAGATATCGTTCCCACAAGGACTTAGTACCCACAATTTCAGTTAAGCATTAATTTTACACTTTCATTTAAGTTGAGCAAAACAAATTGAATTTAATTAAGATAAAGGAAAAGAAAATCAAAACTAAAATAAAAATAAGAAAACTACCATAATAATCAAATGAGCAACCAAGAGTCACTAATCCTTTATTAGCTTCATAAATCTTGTTTTCACTAATTTAATTAGTTTTAATATCAATTTTGTTAATCTCGAGTATAAATAGCTATAAGTGTCTGTCGGTCCACTTACAATCCTCTCTTGAATATAACTTGTTATGTCTAACATAGTTACTCAAGAGACAACAAAAATCGAACACACTCTTCAACAATTATATGGGGCCATTAGGTACATGTCTGTCCTAACCGCAAATTAAATCGTAATCTAGCAACAAAAATCGAACACACACTTCAACAATTATATGGGGCCATTAGGTATATGTCTGTCCTAACCGCAAATTAAATCGTAATCTAATCTCATATTACTTAATCTCAGAGCCTAATTAAAATCCCCTTCGTCAAGGTAAATCCTAATGCTCAAAATCATATTCAATGATGGTCAATCACTAAATAGATAAAACTAACCAAGATTAAGTAACCAAAATTAATATCAAATTTAACTAAATAATGAAAACAAAATCCAATTCACCCACAAGTTCATAGGTTCTCTAGGTTGCAAAACCAACTAGCCACACATGGCTCTAATAAAATTCATAACAAAAAGACAAGAATTCGGGTTCAAAGAATAAAGAGAGAGAGAGGAAAGAAAGATTCTGTTGCCTTCCACAGTCCTCTCGTCCTTCTATGGAGATAATGAAGAGAACCGAAATGCTCAGCCGCTACTCTTGTTCTGCGTCTCCCAATCCTTCCTTTTGCTTCTTCCTTTCTTCATATATATAACCTAAATATAACTTAAGCCCTGGGTCACTGATTCTCCTTTTCTTATTAAAAAGATATCTTATATCTTGTAATCCACTCCACCAGATCACGCAATTGATTTTGTTTTTATTTTTCTCGCGTGGGACCACCGAGTTCGGCTAATTGCATATCCTCTTAATTGCTTTTTGTACTTTTTTCCAAATCAACTAATATTTCTTGCAAAATATAACAGGAAATAAGTAGATTTTATATCAAAATATGTGTTTATCCTATAATGATAGTAAAGTATATAAAAGATAATTAAATAGGTATATAATATTAATAAATTCAACTAATTCTCATAAAATATACACACCTATTTAGTCATAAAATATATACTTATCAATACCTCTTTACAATCATCTCAATCACTCTGCCTGCCTTTAATATAAGCATAATTGTAACCGTTTAGGAAGGATGCTTTGTCATGTAGAATGACCTATAGTAGTAATAATTGAACTGATAACTCTTTGATCAGTTTTGAGTCTCAAACCAAGAGGGCTAGAATTACCGGTTGCTATACTTCTCAAATAAAACGTAGATCATTTTTTTTAATTTCATATTTTAAGCTAGTTATGATTTACAACAAGCCAATTTCTTGTCTACCATAGATTATATCTCTAAAAAAAAAAAAGTGTGAAAAAAGGCCTTTTGGTTTTTAAGTCAAAACATGAAAAATCCATATCGTCATCCTATCCCTTCTTTGCCTTTTACAAAGTTTAATGGTTTTTTTTTTTTTTTTTTTTTCTGAGTTTTGGAAGTTGAAGTAATATTTAAATATCTTTTTTTTTTTTTTTTTTTTTTTTTTTTTTTTTTTTTTTTTTTTTTCTAGATCATATCTCTGAAAATAAATAATAATAATAATAAAATAGGAAAATGGGGGTTTTATCCATCTTGATGGACACATAGAGCCTCATCCTGCATGAAACAATGAACCCCCAATTAATTCATAGCTCAGAATTTGCATTTGGGGCGCCCAACCTAAGGTCACCACGTCTCTTCCTCCTGTTCTTACAGCAAAACCAGCAGGTAGAACCTCCGTTTCATCCTTAGCCCATTCCGGTTGTCTAGAGCCCATATAAAGGGAAGATTTGAAAGCTCTAACCCATGAGCTATCTCGTGAACTTGCTCCTTGCTAAGCTTGCATTCAGTGCCGAACCCAACAAACACAACTGACTTGGGATTTTGTTCATCCAGCCACTTCAAAATATGGTTCCATGATTCTATTTCATGATCTTGTTTCTCTGGCGGGAGCAAACCTATTGGTATCACTGTCTTCTCAATTAGAAGCTCTTTAAGAAGATCCAAGTAAGGACCTTCGAGCTCGCTGCATGTCCTTATACACCATGCTTGGCAGTTCTTCATTATCTTTATATGGCGTTCTGAGTCAGAGACTGGAGTTCCATTTGAAACAAGAATGTTATCAAAAAAGGCCTTGGCCTATGTTGCACCGATACCGACACGAGATACGAAGTACGACACGACTCGACACTCCAACACGTTAATCCTAAAAAATCTATATTTCGACACGTTATGATACGTTTTGATATTAAATATATCTATTATAATTTAGATTCAAGTTTAATATTCTGTAAAATCCTGGCCTCCAGCTTTAGCTCATCATAGATTCGACCTCATCATAAAAACCATGCCTCCTTTTTAAAAAAAAAAAAAATACAAAAGAAAAATTCATCGTTAATTTAGTAATATTCAAAGTCACACATATTTTTAAGAAATATGAGTGTCGAGAGATGTCGAACGGTGTCGGAGTGTCGAACACGCATATTTTTAAAAAATAAGAGTATCGGTGCTTCATAGGCCTTGGCCTCGTGCTTCTTTAGTACCACCGAAGAAGGGAAATTGACCCAAGGTGGGGCTGACATTAGAGATTCCATGGATGGCCTCACACTCATTCGGCCTTCTTCAGTGACATATTCTGGAGGACCAGCAAATTAAACACATTGGTCGCAGAAGAAAACACACTTAAGTACATGACTGGAATTTGTGATTCTTGGGCAATGTCGATCACCGAGTGACACATGAAATCAATGATAATCCAATCTGAGACTGATCAGCCACAAATGTCTGAAACGGGTCTTGCAAGAGATCGTAAGCCATTTTCAATTGCGGCATTTTCTCAAATGGAATGTCCACTGTAGCTTCTGCGCCTTCTGGTAGGTCTCCATTTGGGAGTTTTGGTAATGGCAAGCCTACTAGGATTATGAGAGAGACTAAATCTGAAGGGATTTTGGGAAGCCTTTCAATATTTCTTCGGGTGGACACAGAAGAGACTCGGACTCCACATTTGGCTAAGGCTATGGAAAGTTGAAAGAATGGCATCATGTGGCCAAATGCAGACCATGGAAGCATCACTGCATGAATTTCTTTCGCCATCTTCTTCTTGATCTTGTTGTGTTTTGCTACAATAACCTATAGCTGCTTAATTTATTGGTCTTGTTCTTTTTGCTTTTTAATTAGCCAACGGGCCTGATGATTACTTGATTATTGTTCTGCGGAGGTTAACTAGGTGTGTTGGTGTATTGACTGGTAGATAATCCACCAACTTACAAGCCGTTGATAACACAAAGGAAATAGCACAGTTATCAAAATGAAATAATTTAAAATACAAACCTGCATCAATGATATATGGGTTAACGTCCAAATTGAGCAATGAATTATTTTTCTATAGGCAACCAACACAACTTATTACTTTTTATCACAAAAGTATATATAATCAATTTATTTGGTAGTATTTAAGCAACACCGTCAACTTGAGTTAGCTTCTTTTACTTTTTGAGCGGTAGGTTCACCAGCCTTCTCACTTTTTATTATTTTAATATATTTTTAGAAATATTAAAGTGCATGTTTAGCAATGAATTATTTTCTTATGAACACCAAAAACAAATATTTTTTTTATAACAGAGCTACTAAACTTAGATAATAATAAAAAAGGAGAAAGAAAAAATAGTTTTCGAAAAAATGATTTGAAACGATAATACATTCAAAACATTTGTTATCTATCAAAAATTTTCCAAACCTCTCAAATACAAAATTTTTGAAAATTCACAAGAAAAAAGAGGAAGAAATTACTAAATACTAAACTAAACTTTCTAATGGTACACATTAATTCAAAATCATTATAAGTAATCAAAATATATATCTTCAAAACAAATATAAAAGAATAATACAGTAGAGTTTAAAAATTTCAGATTCCGGAATGTATTAATCAAGTATCAAGTAATAAAATTATTCCTTAAAAAAAATTAAGAATTAAATGAATTTAATAAGTAAGATAAAATACTCTTAAAAAAAATGTGAAACTGGTTTTGGATCATAAAACTGAATATTTTTAAATCAAGTCATTAACTGAAAAAAAAAAAAAAAAAGAAAGGGGGGGGGGGGAGGACGCATGGTTAAAAACTAAACAAAGAAATATAAATGCAATATAATGTCAAAACAGTAAATGATATATTTTAAAATTTAGGGAAAATGACAAATAAATACCATATGAATTTACAAAACTCCCGAAGCCCACCAAATTTGTAAAAAGACCGAGAACCGACAAAAACCTATGAGGGATATGCAAATTCGGGTGAAATTATATTTTTGCTCTTAGTTTTAAATAAATTAAAAAAATAAAAATACCCTCGCCGGAGGAGGGCTGGCCACCAGCTACCCGGCGGGGGTTGGGGTTTTTTAAAAAAAAAAATATATATATATATATATATATTCATTAAAAGTGTGGGAGGTGGGGTTCGAACCCCCAACCCCCCACACATCTATGAGGCCAAGTGGCCCAACCACTGGGCCACTTGATTCCTTTAATATATATATACACACATATTAACAAATATATATATTCTTCTTAACATTTTTTCAATAATAGTTACAAAACTTTCAACGGTATTTACAAATCTTCCAACGCTATTTACAAAATTTTCATTGGCATTTACGATTTTTTTTTTTAGGTTTCCTTTTTTTTTTTTTTTTTTTTTTTGTATTTTCCTTAGAGGCAAGAAAGGGAAACCTAAAAAAAAAAAAAGTCATAAATGCCAATGAAAATTTTGTAAATAGCATTGGAAGATTTGTAAATGTCGTTGAAAGATTTGTAATAATGCATTTTTTTTCCTCAAAGGCAAGAAAGGGAAACCTCCAAAAAAAGTTGTAAATACCGATGAAAATTTTGTAAATAGTGTTGGAAGATTTGTAAATGCCGTTGAAAGATTTATAATAATGCATTATTTTTTTGTTTTTTTCTCAGATGCATGAAAGGGAAACCTCAAAAAAACGTCGTAAATACCGATGACAATTTTGTAAATAGCATTGGAAGATTTGTAAATACCGTTGAAAGATTTGTAATAATGCATTATTTTTTTTTTTTTCCTCAGAGGCAAGAAAGGGAAACCTCAAAAAAAATTGTAAATACCGATAAAAATTTTGTAAATAGCGTTGGAAGATTTGTAAATACCGTTGAAAGATTTATAATAATGCGTTATTTTTTTTGTTTTTTCCTCAAATGCAAGAAAGGGAAACCTAAAAAAAATCGTAAATACCGATGACAATTTTGTAAATAGTGTTGGAATATTTGTAAATACCATTGAAAGATTTGTAATAATACTTTTTTTTTCCCTTAGAGGCATGAAAGGAAACCTAAAAAAAATGTCGTAAATACTGATGAAAATTTTGTAAATAGCGTTGGAAGATTTGTAAATGCCGTTGAAAGATTTGCAATAATGCATTTTTTTTTTTCCTCGAAGGCGAGAAAGGGAAACCTCAAAAAAATGTTGTAAATGCCAATGAAAATTTTGTAAATAGCGTTGGAAGATTTGTAAATGCCGTTAAAAGTTTTGCAACTACCATTGAAAAAATATTAAGAAGAATATATATATTTGTTAATGTATATATATATATAAAGGAACCAAGTGGCCCGGTGGTTGGGCCACTTGGCCCCATGGATGTGTGTGGGGGTTGGGGTTCGAACTCCACCCCTACACTTTGAATGACTATATTTTTTTAAAAAAAAAAAAAAAAAAAAAACCCCCACCCCCAAAAAAAAATCCCACCCACTCGCCGGTGGCCGTGGGCTGTCGCCCCGGCCCCCTCCGGCGAGGGTATTTTTATTTTTTTATTTATTTAAAATTAAGGGTTATTTCACCCGAATTTGCATATCTTCATAGGTCCTTTGTCACTTCTCAATCTTTTTTACAAATTCGATAGGCTTTTAGGGGTTTTTCAAATTCATATAGTATTTATTTATCGTTTTCCCTAAAATTTAACTAATTGAGTAATCAAATAATAAAATAAGAAAAAATATTTTTCTATCAAATATTCAATTTCAAATCAAACTTTAAAGAGTAATATTACATTTTAAAATATTTGTAAACCATCAAAAATTTTATTTCCAAATCAAGTTCAAAATAATGAGATAGTTTAGTTTAAAATTTGAGATTCGGATTCTATTAATCAAATAATAAAATAAGAACATTAATCAAATTCAGAAAACTAAATGAATTTAACATTTAATTAAATTTAAGGGAGAATCCCATATAAAGACGGTTGAATTACCCAAATTCTAGTTTGGGTGGATAAACTTAACAAATTATTAATTAGGTAATGTGACATAATTAGAGATTTAAAATTTAGGCAAATTACGTCAATGTCCCTTAGTTGTAAAAAAAAAAAAAAAAAAAAAAAAAAAAAGGAAGCAAAATTGAAGGCAGAACAATTAGGTTGTTGATATGGAGCGGGAACTGTATACCCTCTTCCGTATGAAGAATCATACTATTGTTGATAGTTTTTATTATATGCAGTTCCAGGAACACTTTGATGCACTTGTACGGATGCTGAATCCTAATAAACAAGCAATAAAACAATTTTTTATAAAAAAAAAAAAATCAATTGCAGCAAGATAGTGTTTTCCCTAGAGAAAATGTTGAAGGATCAAGATACATACCTGAAATTGTTGTGGAAGCGGGATATATAGAGCGCAATCAATTATACTAAAAAATCACAATACTAGAAAACATATCTAAGCTTCTAGACGTAATTTAATAATATAATAAATCACAATTACTATATCTAATCTAATTGCAGCTAATAAATAACGAGGCAAGACTACAATAAAAGGAACAAGACAACAATAAGAGAAATACCTGAATCTAATTGTAACATCCTCCATTTTAAAGAACAAATATCAATATTTAACTTAATCAAATCTTTAAAGAAAATATTTTAGCACCGTTGAGCTTTAAAATTTTACTAGACCCAAACTTTTAAACTAAATAGTATTCCAAAATTTTTCCGAGATAGTCAAAAACATACTAGAGAATACCAAGTGAGCCCTAATATGGCAATATACAATAATTCAACATATACCAAAGGTGGAAGCACTACCGTAATTTAAGCTTCGAAGCCTTCCCGATTGACCCACATGAGTTCTATCACCTGAAAAGTATTTGTAACCATCAATCCAGTTCATTGTAAATGCTAATACATGCTCGTGAGGTGCCAAGTGGAACATTTTAAATAACAAAGTACTATATATCAGATTTACAAAATTATTATCACAATTCATCACAATTTTTAAATCAAATATCATATCACGAATCACATATATATCATGCCAAGCAATAGCTCAATACCACGACAACCCTTATCGCCCCCCCCATCCTTATTCCCGCTGACAGAACCCATGGGCTATTACATAATAGGTGTAATCTCTGTGACAAGACTGCACCAAGCTCTCCAATAATGAGGTGTAGTCCGGCCAAAGACCATAAAACTCATATTGGACCATGGGTTTCCCTTTCCCTTGAATATGGAAAGGTGTCACTCCCAAGGGCTGACCCTAATCCCGGCCAAAGGATTAAGATGATACCAAGGGCAATATCCGGCCGTCCACTGTGCGCTCAGTGGCGGCAATACCACGTGGTATTTAATACACAATAACTCCCATCAACACTCCACAACCATCACTGCTCCACACCATCATAGTCTTGGCATGAATATATGAAATTTCAAACAACATTTATGACAGTAATACATCGTCACAATAATCATTAAGATAACAATATTATTTCAGCTCAAGAAACCATAAAAGTATATTTTCCACATCATGTAATATCACTAATCGTTCCAAAATAAATTCCACAAAGCAGCTTCATCAAAAACATAGCTTTCATAGATTAAAAATCACTCACAAATCATCATATAAGCAAGTACAATGAGTGGAAAGTGGTTACCTTAGGTTCTTGATACGACACTAAGCGTACTAGAAATCGATCACCTTTAAAAATAAATATATAATTATACGTTAATAGAATTAACAAGAATAACCACTAATACCATAATTAAATAATTAATTAAACTATTATCTCATTTTAGTTTTCCTAAAGAATGACAATTTATCTATTTCTCAATTTTTAACATAATACTAACTTTTATATATATAACTCAATTTGTTAAACACTCTCCATAGAATCAAAATCATATCAATATCTAATTTACAATCTCAAATACTAGTTCATAATTTCATATAATTCAAGATTTAACAAAACTAACCAGTTAAACGGACAACAACATCTCTACTATTCCAAATAAATACCTTAAACTTTATTTAGTCGGTAGAAATATCCTATAAAGCATAAATTCTAAATTCTTTTAGATAGAAAATTAAGTTTAAATTCTCTAAACTACCAACCAATAAATCTAAACCGATTAAAGTTATTTATTAATCATGCTCTTCATATATACGGTCTTCTATTATCAAAACTCAAAACTTTATCATAATTCTAATTCCAAAATTTTCACTAATCGGTGTTATATTACTCTTATTGAAAAAAGAAAAATACATAGAGTAACTTTTATGAAGAAAGTTTATTGAAAAGAAATTAATTTAACTACCTAAATGATCTTATAAAATAAATAACGTACCTTAAAAACTTAAATAAGCTCCACTTTTCTCCTCCTCTCGTCACTCTCGTTCTCTAGTGCATCCTCACTGCAGATCTCTCCATCTCATTCTCCACCCACACACGCATAGCACAACACACGCACACATACAAATTTAACACACACACTCAGACAACATACATATATATAGATTAATATATGGCGGTGGATTCATACATTGATTACTCCCTCCCACGTAACTAGATTAGGTGTCCCCTAATATGTATAAGGTGTCCCCTAATATATATTTAGGTGGCAGCACTTGCTGCCACGTTTTTTTTTTTTTTAATTTAGAATATATTATTTTATTCATCATGACACCCTTTTTTTTTTTTTACATTTTTTTTTTTCCTTACTTGTACGTTTTTTGCCCCCATTTTGTTTTTCCCAACAACTATTAATTACTTGCACACTCTTATTCCACTACTTTCTTTTACTATCATAAATAATATTTTATATACAAACCTTATATACAAACCTTTATTTTGATAATTACACAATAATTTCATGTATCATGATTAAGTAATTAATTAATTAATTTTTTTAATTAAATCCCAATTAAAAATTAGGATGTTACAATTCTCCCCACCTAAATAGAATTTTGTCCCCAAAATTCTCAATAAGTTATTAAAAAAAAAATAGTTCTCAATACAAAATTACAACAGATAGGCACACCTAACATTAAAATTTACTCCGTGATATGACACATGAAATACGTTGTACACACTCGATAGGTACTGTGACACGACAGTCAAGTAAGTAACTAGCCTAATTCGCTTTAGAATCCCGTACGACCTAACAAAACGTGGAGTCAAAATTTTCAGTTTTTATGGATTTGCCAATGTCAATTATCGATAAAACCTTACGACCAATTCCATACTCTAAAGGTCTACACCGCCTATTAGCTTAGCTCTTTCGTCTATCTAGAGCGGTCAACAACTTCTAATGAATTATCTCAATTTCTTTTGTAGTTTTGTTCACCAAGTCTTGTCCAATTCACGGTTCACTAGCTCAATTTAATCTAACAAAGAGGTGACTGCACATTTTGTAGTACCATGCCCTAAAAGAAACCATTTGAATCCTTAAGTAATATTGATTATTGTAACCAAATTCTCCTGAAAACAAGTGATAACCTCTTTTACCAGATAACTTAGTGACATAGGTTCTTGATATATCCTCAAGAGTCTGTATCGTTCTCTCTGTGGATCATTGGTCTATGTATGACAAACCATATTATACTTAACTTTCTCCTATCAGGTATGCGACTCCCACCTTCGAAAATCCATTACCCATTATCATATCTACAATTATCAGTGTCGATCACGAGATCATAACCTATGGCTATTGAGGTTCTAGTTACCATTAAGTTTCACCAAAAAGCACATTCTCAAGAATTCTAAGATTAAAATCATGTCCTATACTAGATTAGCAGCTAGCAACCTCCAAATACCTCATATACATTGGTACCACCTTTAAATGTCTCAATTCATTGAAATCAATTGGTACCGCATTCTAGTACCTCAATTTATTCAAGTCGATTTATATGCCTAAAGAATCACTCAATTGTTACGTTGGATTCTTAGGTCATGGTCAGTTGGTAACAATCCTCTGGATGCCTACCCAGTCTTTAGGTTCATCAACCAAATTCTGAAACATCAATTACACCCAATAAACATGCTAGAATCGTCATGATCCACAGATTATAACATTTAAGCACTATCCTCAAATATTCCCAAATCAACAATTTTTAAATTCACATGATTCTTAGAACCCCAGTTATGTTGAGCGAGCAATCATATTACCTCAACAACACCTAATATACAACCCAGGATCCTGATCCACAATTCCTAGTCTAAACCTCGAGATATTCAAATAACTTCAACACTATTCATAAGATCCTAATTCCATCTCAATCTTCAATATCATAGGGGTTTATTCTATCATACTTTCACCTTAAGGCCAATCATCAATCCTCAACTATACGATGATTCTCAACCATACCCAACAGACATATTGTCAGTTTAGCAACAATCAATATTCACAGAGTTCCTACCCCCAGTTACTGGAACCTTAGTACAACCTTATTCACTTTTGACCTAGGTACTATTTCAACTTAGATTAGATTTAAGCCTAGCCTCAACCCTTTCCATATTCGAGTCTACACTCATTGCATCCTTAAGAATCCTCATATGTTATACCTCAAGACACTCATGCCTCAAATCAAATGGTTTCAAATTCTGGTGATACTTTCCAGAAGATCACTCATCTCAAGATTTTTCTCACCTCAGCTTGTTTAACCTCAAAATTCCGCTAGGATTTAGGGATCTAAATCATATCCTATCTCAACATCAGAAGCCCTAGAGTTAACAACAGAATTCAAATTTTGTGCTACCTCACCTATCCTTAGAGCCTCAACTCATTGGAGCCTAAACCCTCATTCTTAGGGTATACATCATTTCTTCAAGAAAGACTTTCAAAAATTTAGTAACCATATATGTAACTATTATTCTACGCTTGTAATCGAAAATAGTGTTATTAATAGCAACCAATCTATACCTATATTTACATCAATGATCTTTAGTACAAGTATATCAAATCAATTCTCATGACCTGCAAATACCAATGTCCAATTTAATTCCTTTCATATATAGTAAAATCATTCTCTTACAATTTGCTTCTTAAATGTACGGCTAAATCACTTTCTTCCATTCATTTCCATTAAACTACCACATGCTCAAGCTATATCTCTTATGAAGTCAAGACAAAGAAAATAATTTTAATCCCCAATAACCTCTAACTTTTATTGTCTATGGCTTACTAAAACCCTTCTTCTTCTTCTTCTTCTTTTTTTTTTAATTTTATTTTATTTTTAGTTCATGATTTTCTCAACTTCATTTCTCCATATGTCTTAACACTTCTAAGTATCGGCAACTACCTACACAATATTAATCCTCATATTCTCAACCATACAATCACTTAATAGTTCTTTGGATTGAGATTTAATAATTCTCACCCATTGTATCCTTAAAAGTCGTCCAATCACACACACACACACATTCTCTTTTTTCCTTTTCCTCAGCGTTAAGTAAGAACTCTTATTGACAACTTTATCAACAATTATTTGACTAAGGAGGTAACAAGATACCACTAAACTAGAGGATCATGATTATTACATACCTTTTAAAAGCAAAACCTTATTTGACTTCATTTTATCCTATAAGAGTAAACAAGTCTCTAGGTACCCAATTCTATAGATAAAAGCACATTCATAACTACATCTTGTCGTTTCATAACATGAGATTTAATTGTCACTATGTCCACAAATGATTCTTTGACTTTAAATTCCTACTAAACTTAAATTATATATCACCTAATTGCATCATTATATTAACGGTGTGAACAAATCTTTTGGTTCTCACTTGAAGGATGGAACCCAAATATAACAAGTGAGTGATGAATAAAACATAACCAAACGGGGAAGGTATGTTGAATATTGTATATTGCCACTGGCTCTGATACCAAATAATCTTCATGTGAAATAATACATGTGAGGAAGAAACTCTATTGTCTTATGGGAAGACAACTTTTACATTTGAGAGGTGATTCTATAAGGGAGGGGGGTGCCTATATTTATACTAGAAATCCCACCCCTCTCACCAAGACACAAACGATGTGGGACTTGGGAGCTTGCCAAAAAACAACAAATCTCCACCTTGGCAAGATCCCCATATTCTCAAGTTCTCCTAATTACAAATTCTAATTATAACTTCTATTCAAAATACAATGTTCAACGAATGTTGATCAAATCCAAGCAATGTTGAAATTTAATAGGAGCCACCACCTTCGTTAGCATATCATCAGGATTATCATCTATCGGTATCTTCGATATTGCAACTCCACCTTCTTCCAAAATTTCTCTTATAAAGTGATATCGGACGTCAATGTGCTTCGTCCTTGCATGGTAGACTTGGTTCTTTGCTAACTGAATAGCACTCTGGCTATCACAAAATACTGTGATGCTTTCTTGACCAATACCAAGCTCTCCAAGCAATCCTTGAAGCCAAATAGCCTCTTTCACAGCCTCTATAATTGCCATGTACTCTGCCTCTGTTGTAGACAAAGCAACTGTTGACTGTAAAGTAGACTTCCAACTAACTGGTGCGTTTGCAAGAGTAAACACATAACCAGTAGTTGATCTTCTTTTGTCCAAATCACCTGCAAAATCTGAGTCGCAATACCCAACTAGACATTGATCAACATCCTACTCAAAGACCAATCCAACATCTATAGTATTACAAATATATCGTAGAATCCATTTCACAGCTTGTCAATGTTCCTTTCCAGGATCATGCATATACCTTCTCACAACTCCAACAGCCTGTGAAATATCTGGTCTTATACAAACCATAGCATACATCAAGCTACCAACAGCGTTTGCGTATGGTACTCTTGACATATATTCTCTTTCATCTTCATCCTCCGGCGACATATCAGCACTAAGCTTAAAATGCAGGGCAAGTGGAATGCTAACTGACTTCGTTTCTTCATTCATACCAAAATGATTTAGCACCTTCTTCAAATATTCCTTCTGAGATAAAAAGAGCTTCTTTGATTGTCTATCTCTTGTTATCTCCATGCCAAGTATCTTCTTTGCCTCGCCTAAATCCTTCATCGCAAACTCCTTTTTTAGTTGACCCTTTAGCTTCTCAATCTTTGCTTGATTCCTTGAAGCTATCAACATATCATCAACTTACAAAAGAAGATATATAAAGGATCCATCTTCAAGCTTTCGCAAATACACACAATGATCGTATTTGCTTCTCCTGTACTTATAACGCAACATAAACTTGTCAAATCGTTTATACCATTGTCTCGAAGACTACTTCAATCCGTATAACGATTTTTCAAGTTTACACACCCTGTTCTCCTTTCCAGCAACTTTATATCCTTCTGACTGAGTCATATAGATTTCCTCTTCCAAGTCTCCATTTAAAAATGCACTTTTTACATCCATCGAACTAGTTCCAAATCCAACGTACTACCGAAGCCAACAAAATTCTAATGGAGGAATGTTTTACAACTAGAGAAAATACCTCATTATAATCAATTCCCTCCTTCGAGCATAGCCCTTAGCTACCAATCTTGCTTTGTAGCACACATCACCTTGGTTAGGAAATCCTTCTTTCTTCGTATACACCCATTTGCAACCAATTGCCTTCTTACCCTTCGGAGTTTGGCCAATCTCCATGTACCATTCGATGAAGGGACTGCATTTCTTCATTCATGGCATTCCTCCACTTATCATTTTCGAGCTCCGAACAGCCCATTTATAAGTTGAAGGAATGTCATCGATTCTAACCGAAGTTGCACAAGCCACCATATCCATGAAGCGAGTAGGCTTTCTAATTGTTCGTTTTGGCTTGCTGGTTGCGATTGATTCATGTTGCTGCTGAGGTTCGTATGTTGAAACCTCCCTCTCAACTGGCTCTTCTTCTATAGGAAAGTCTTCCTTTGTTTCCTCGTTCGTTCCCTGTACTGGGAAAATAAGCTTTCCTTCAAACTCCACCTGCTTTGAAACACTATCTGTCTGTTTGGTATCTCCAAATGCTACCTTTTTCACCATAGCATATTCATCAAAAGTAACATCCCTGCTGAAAATAATCTTCTTCGTCTCTGGACACCATAAACGGTATCATGTGACTTCAGAAGTGATCCCTAAGAAAATAGCTTTCTTTGCTCTAGGATACAATTTTGATTCTTTCACATGATAGTATGAAATTGAACCAAACACATGTAAAGAATCATAATCAGTAGCAGGCTTTCCATACCATTATTCCAACGGTGTCTTACCACCAATAGCAGTAGATGGTAGACGATTAATGAGATGACTCGCATATGTTATTGCCTCAGCCCAAAATTCCTTGCCCAAGCCAGCATTGGACAACATACACCGAACCTTCTCCAGCAAAGCCCGGTTCATGCGTTCTGCCACCCAATTCTGTTGTGGTGTATTTCTGACGGTGAAGTGTCTGATGATGCCATCATCTTCACAATCCTTCTGGAAAGGATCACTCTTGTATTCTTCACCGTTATCTGTACGAAGACATTTGATCCTCCTACCTGTTTGTGTTTCTATCATCGCCTTCCATTTGAGAAAGATTCCCAACACTTCGTCTTTGGTCTTCATTGTATACACCCAAACTCTTCGGGAGAAATCATCAACAAGGGTTACAAAATAATGTTTTCCTCCCAATGAAGGGGTTTTGGAAGGACCCCAAACATCAGAGTGTACATAATCCAAAATACCTTCTGTATTATGGATAGGCATGTACCGAACTTAACCCTTGTCTGTTTCCCCTTTATGCAATGCTCACAAAAATCCATGATGCAATGCTTCAATCCTTTTAACAATCCTTGATCTGATAGAGCCTTCAAGAATTTTCCTCCAGCATGTCCCAAGCGCATATGCCACAACCTAGTTGCTTCTGCATCCTTCTCACTACTCGATATCACGCTGCTGTACCAATAATCGTACTACCATGATAGTGGTACGTGTTATTGTTCTTCTGAATACCCTTCATTACCACCAGTGCACCGGAGAATATCTTCATCACTCCATTTTTTGCAGTGATCTTGAACCCTTTTGAATCTAGAGTTCCCACAGAAATGAGATTCTTCTTCAAATCCGGTATATATCGAACATCTTTCAATGTCCTGATCAATCCATCATGGTTCCTTAATTTGATTGAACCAATGCCGTATGCGGTAAGAGAAGAGTTATCTGCTGTGTGGACAATTCCACACTCTGCTTCTTCAAAGTCAGTGAACCGGTCTTTGTTAGGACACATATGATGGCTAAAGGCTGAGTCCAACAACCATACGTCCGACGATTTAGGTGACGTCGTTGTAACTAGTGAGAAATCTGAATTCTCATCATCACAGTCAGCTACATTTAAGTTCATAACAGCCTTCCCATTGTTAGGTCTGGCCTTGTTTTTCAGCTTCGGACAGTCCTTCTTCCAGTGGCCTTTTTCTCAACAAAAGGCAATTCATCTTTACAAAGTCTGGATCTCGATTTAGATCGCCCTTTCTTTGACCTTGTCCGGTCTTCTGCACGTCCTCTAACGACTAGAGCTTCTGCTTCTCCACCCTTTTGTTTCTCTTTCTTTCTTTGTTCATAGCTATACAGAGCAGAACAAACTTCTCTGAGAGAAACTTCCTCCTTACCGTGAAGTAGCGTAGTCTCCAGGTGCTCGTACTCATCGGGAAGTGATCCCAACATCATCAGGGCCAGATCTTCATCTTCAAAGATCACGTCCATATTCTGCAAATTTGTCACCAACTTATTAAAGCTAGTGATATGCTCATTTATTGTGGTACCGGGAATATAAGTGAAGCGAAACAGTCTTTTCTTCATATGGAGTTTATTCTCGATTGCTTTTCTTCAAGAACTTGTCCTCCAATGCCTTCCATTAGTCTACATGCGAAGTTTCCTTTGTGTATGGATACTTCTGCTTTCTTGAAAGGTATGATTGAATAGTACTACAAGCAACACGATTGATGACCCTCCAATCTTCCTCCTCCACACTATCTGGTTTCCTCTCTTCAATAGCAAAGTCTAGTCCTTGTTGTAAAAGGACATCCAGAACCTCGCTTTGCCACATCCCAAAATGTCCAGATCCGTTAAAAATTTCAACTGCAAACTTCGCATTGGACACTACTCTTGTCAAAAGCGAAGATGCCAACGACGAATTTGATGTGGATTCTCCAACCTTTTTGTCCGCCATTTCTGAATCAAATATTATTTAATAGCTGCCAATACAAAAGCCCAGAAGTAATTCTTTTCTGATGTGAAAGTTCAGACTATGCTGCAACCACAGAGCATACTCAGACAAAACCTCGGCTCTAATACCAATTGTTGTGGAAGCGGGATATATAAAGCGCAATCGATTATACTAAAAAATCACAATACTAGAAAACATATCTAAGCTTCTAGACGTAATTTAATAATATAATAAATCACAACTACTATATCTAATTGCAGCTAATAAACAACAGGCAGGACTACAATAAAAAGAACAAGACAACAATAAGAGAAATACATGAATCTAATTTCACTCCAATGATCTTCATGTGAAATAATACATGTGAGGAAGAAACTCTATTGTCTTATGGGAAGACAACTTTTACATTTGAGAGGTGATTCTATAAGGGAGGGGAGTGCCTATATTTATACTAGAAATCCCACCCCTCTCACCAAGACACAAACGATGTGGGACTTGGGAGCTTGCCAAAAAACAACCGAAATGTCCACCATATGCAGAATTATCAACTCTGTAAAAAGATTTGTCCTATGATTGAGAATTTTCAAAGGCAATAGTCTCTAAGTCTAGCTCTGCAGCCGAATTTGAGGAATATACAGGAAAAAAATGGAGGCCTTTAATTTCTTTTTTTCCAAATATTGAAACGAACATGGTAAAATTACAGGTTGGAAAGCATAACACAATTACATTAAGATCACAACTATTTTGAATTGCATGAAAACAAAGCTTTAGAATCTAGGAAACTAAGATTAAAGTAACTAGTCTTACTCCAGCAATAAAAACTTTTCCTAGTGATCTGCAATTCGACAATGTAAATAGCATATATGATTATTATAGCATATTCCTCAATCTCCAAAGCTAGAAGAAGTCATCATTGTTTTCGGCCAGACTTTTGAATCAGCTTCTGTTCAAGTGTGCAGAGACTTAAGGTTCACTCTCAATCTAGAAGACTGATCCACTCCTGATTTCTCCGTTGTGATTCCAAAATTGGCTCTCAAATCAACGATATCCAATTGGTGCGTTAAATCCGGAGTGGAAAAACCTCACCCGCCGGAATATAGCTCTGTGGAGAGGCTCATCCGTACAACAATGGCGTCCTGACTTCCGTGGATGGACATGGTTAGGGGTATTATTGGAAAATATCTCACATTTAAATATTCTAGATTGAGTCATTGACCCCATTTAAGATTTGTTGAGTTTACCAATCTTATATAAGATTTTCCTATTTCAACCGTCTTTTTATGGGATTTTCCCTAACTTAAAATGGTTATATACTTTAGAATCAAATTATAAAGCAAGGGTAAAGGATGATTTTTAAATGAAGAAAATAGAAAAGGAGAAAGCAGAAACAGTTTTTCAAAAAATGGTTTGTAACGATAATACATTCAAAATATTTGTTAAAAAGTTTGATTTGAAAATGAATACCTAATTTTTATGAAATACTTTAATTTTTAAAAATTATATTGTTTTATAATTTTTATTTTTTGATTTCTTGTTCTTATTTGTGTTTATTGATTCAGGAATTTGAAATCATAAAATACACTAAATTATTTTTAAAAAAAATAAATTTTTTGACACACTAATTTTTTTGGAAATAAACTTGAAATTTTAAAATATATTATATTTTTTAATTATATTTGTTTTAAAATTTTATAAAGATAATAATTGTTTTATTTGTATGATGGATTCTGGAATCTGAAATTTTAAATATACTATCGTTTTATTTTAAATTTGATTTGAAAATTAAAATTTTTATAGTTTAAAAATATGTTGACTTAACCAACATAGAGTTGGTCTAGTAGTATAAGGCTCCGTTAGATCCCTCTAGGTCTCGAGTTCGAATACCGGAGGAGACACTTATATTGGGAGGTGCAACCACGAACCCCAAACCGGATACCGGTGATACTAAAAAAAAAAATGTTGACTTAACCAGGGAGTGCACCTCGTTTTTCATTTTCAAGTGCGATCTCATAAGTTTTTTTCTTATAATTGTTTTTAAAAAGATACTAATGCTAATTTCAGTTGCATTCCCTAGCAGGGTTTATGTATTCGGAAATCTTCGCATCTTTAACCGCGTTAATGTTCAAATGCGTTATATGATTTTTTAGACTGTGATTGCTTGAAGATTTTTGTGGTTGTTTAGGGTGATTACTTTTTTTGTGCTGTCAAAGGGGATGTGATTGTTATTGTTGGGCTCTTATTGTCATTAGACATTGTTGTCTTTGTGTTATATTGTTGGGTTAAATATCATTTTTGCTATGGAAGTTTAGTCTAAGGAGTATTTGTCATCCAAGAGTTTTTTTTGTCTCATTTTTTCCCCACATGTTAACAAAACGAGCAAATATGCTTTGGAAGTTTTTCTTTATACCTCTGGAAATTTATAAAAAAGAGCAACAATTCAACAGTCAAGATCAACGGATGGGCAAGATTACTATGTTTTTAAACTTCCAGGGAAAAAATGAGACCCAAAAAAATTCCGGATGACCAATACTTTTTAAACTAAATTTCCATAACAAAAATGGTATTTAACCCTATATTCTTTTGTTTTTTCATGTTTTGTTGGAAGTTTTAATGTCTCGTAGTGCCAAATTTATGGGTTTTTATTGTTGCCGTTGCGCTTTTTTTTTCAGTAGGTATCCATTTTGTATTTATTATTTTCTGAGTGCACTATGATTGTTGTTGATAGCATTGTTTGTTATTTGTGATTATTCATTCTGTTGTTTAATTGCTCATGTCTTGTTTGATTTGGAGTTTCCTCCTTCGTTGTTGTTTAATTGTTGATTTGGTTTGCTTTCTTTTTTTTTTCTTTTTTGATACAAAGCAGAGACCTCAGCCAACACCTAAGGAAGCATTACAACCATTCCAATCCTTGCAAATCAGACCCTGAAGGCTATCCGATGGAACATAAATTTCATGATATCTGTGTCGACTATCCAAACCTGTCTTAGCTAAGTAGTCCACCACTTGGTTACACGAACGAGGCACATACGTGAACTTCGTTATCTAGTCCCGTTCCAGCTGGGCTCGGACTTCCATAAGGAGGTCAGCGTCCCTGTGGTTTCTCCCCGGTTCACACACAATCAAGTCACGATAATCTGTGGAATTAGTCTCCAACCAGACTTTCTTGAACCCCATATCCCATGCCATTCTAAAGCCAAGGAGACACCCCCAAATTTCTGCGGATAGTGCATCACCCTCACCCATGTGATGAATGAATCCTTTAATGAACTTGCATGTTGAGTCCCGTATCAGACCCCCACAAGCACTCTTCCCTATGATTCTTGAGTAAGCTCCATCAACATTCACCTTCACCCAATTTTCCTCTGGTGGGTGCCAAGACTCGCGGCTAGGAGTTGGCCGTGCCCCCTGGATCTTTGTCCCTGCGAGACGATCTTTGGTACGTGTCAAACAATCCACCATTGCTGTTGTACTTGCAATAAGGCTGTCATTCAGGGTCCACTTCTTCTCGAAAATAAGTAAGTTCCTACGGCGCCACAGCCACCAACATAAGATCATAAACGTTGAAGCCCAATGATAGCTTTCTTCAGATGTACCCCTTATATTCCTCCACACCCAATCTGAAGAGTTGAGGTTATAGAACCAGCTCCATCTTGCTGGGGGCACCACTTTCCTCCAAATAGCTCTAGAATGAGTGCAATCACGGAACACATGGATAGTGTCTTCCCAAGAGTGCCCACACAGCGCACAGCTTGCTTCCATAACCAGCCCTCTTCACTTTCGATTCGCGTTCGTAAGCAAGCACTGACGAGCTACTAGACATACCAGAGTCTTGCACCGCTGGGGTGCTTTAACTTTCCATAAGCCACTCCAATCAAGCCCCAGATCCTGATCATCCCCTGATAGCGCACGATAAGCGGATTTAACAGTAAAATTGTCATGTCTCTCCCACTTCCACTTGACCGAGTTAGTCTCCCTATCGGTCCACAATTCCTCCAAGCACCGACTTCCATGTCTTCTTAATGCCGAGACCATATATTTGAGCCGGGCGTCGTTACGCGATATGAGGAAGGAGATCCTCCCCACATTTATACTTATCCCGAACCACTTTGACCCAAAGGGCATCTCTGTGAGTGATAAGCTGCCAACCCAACTTCATGAGAAAGGCTTGGTTATGAGCTTTCGCATGCCGAAGCCCCAAGCCACCACGCCGCTTCTCTTTACACACGTCATCCCAAGCAACCAAATGGGTCTTCCTGCTCTCCTCTATACTACCCCATAAGAAAGTACGATTCCGCTTATCCAGGTCATCACACACACTGGCCGGCAGATGGGAAGTTTGCATAGTATATGCGGGGATTGCAGAGGACACTACAGATATGAGTGTGGCCCTTCCTGCTAGAGAGAAAGAATTAGCCTTCCATCGAGCTAACCTGTCTTTAACCTTGTCAACAACCGCCTGAAATGATTCCTTCACAACCCTTTTATGATGGAGTTGTACTCCTAGGTACTTCCCGAGATCCGGTGTTAGGGAAAACCCAAGGATATCACTAAGCTCAGATTTCCTAATGTGGTTAATATTCTCGAGAAGAAAACCCGAGTCTTTGCGGAATTAACTTTCAATCCTGAGGAATAACAAAAAAGAGACAAACAATCACGTACCATCTCCGCTTGCTGTACTGAAGCTTCTGTAAACAAAATGATGTCATCGGCAAAAAACAGATGAGATACTGGTGGACCCGTCTTTGTAAGCCTGATAGGTTTCCAGATGCCCCTTTCCATCCTTTCTTGAATCATGTGTGCAAGCTTCTCAATACATAGCATAAATAAGTAAGGAGAAATCGGGTCACCTTGTCGAATACCTCGCGAAGTGTTGAAATAGTCCGCCTTACTCCCATTCCACAGAAGCTGCAAGTTTGCAATGCTAACACACTGCTCCACCAACTGGATAAAGTTTAAGGGAAGATTCACCTCCTGTAGGCATTTGACTAGGAACTGCCAGTTCACACGATCATAAGCCTTCTCAAGATCAATCTTTATTGCCATGAATCCTTTCTTCCCTCCCATCGTGCGCATAGAATGAATCACCTCTTGAACCACGATAATATTATCAGAGCTGAGTCGTCCTGGAACAAAGCTGCATTGGTTTGGGGAGATGACATGCGCCATGAAGCATTTCATTCTGTTAGCCACAACCTTGGTAATTACCTTGTAAATCACATTACAAAGGCTAATCGGTCGGAGGTCTCTGAAAGTCTCAGGATGCTCCTTCTTAGGAATCAACACAATGAGAGTACCATTCACCTCTCGTACCCGCTCTGGATGATGGAAAGCTTGTTGCACAAAATGAACCACAGATTCCCGAACGGTCTCCCACTGATGCTGGAAAAACATAGGGTTGAAACCATCCGGCCCTGGAGCTTTCAAAGGTCCCATGCTAAACAACGCATCCTTAATCTCAGCTTCATCCACTTCCCGGTCACAAACTCGTTCATGCACCTCTAGAAGCTTAGGGTAAGAGATACCACAATCAAGGTCAGCCCGTAACCCATCCTCTTCTCTGAATAAACTGGAAAAATACTCAGTAGCTTGGACTTTGATTAAAGCTTCATCGAAGCACCAGTTCCCATCATTTAAACAGATAGCATCGATACAGTTCTTCTTCCTTTGACTATTAGCCTGCATGTGAAACCATCTAGAGTTCCTGTCGCCTTCCACCGACCAGTTCACTCTGGCTTTTTGGGCCCATAAAAGAGCTTCTTGGGTCAAGACTTCATCCAACTCAAGCCATAAATTCTTCTGAAGGTCTTCCAAGTCCTTAAGACTTCCCTTTCTAGCCAATTCTCTATTTACTCCATCCAATCTCCGAAGGAGGAGGCTTTTCCTCTTTTGGATATTCCCAAAAACTTCCTTATTCCACCGATGACAGGCATGAGGAAAGCTCTCTATGTTCGTGCCCCATCCTCTACCGGGTTTCCACTCACTTTGAACCAAGTCGTGGAATTTCTCATGAAGGACCCATGAGGCAATAAAACGAAATGGCCGATCAACCTGATCATATGAAGAAGTCCCCTCAAGTTGCAGCAAAACCGGTCGATGATCGGATTTGTAGAATGGAAGATGAAGAATTCTCGCATCATTAAACTTCGAGCACCAAGCTTCATTAGTTAGTAACCGATCCAAACAAGCTTCCGTGCTACCTCGCTTCCATGTGAACAATGGCCCCTCAAACCCCGGGTCGGCCAGATTCATATCATCAATCCATCTAATCAACTCATTATCTGTTGTAGTCTTTGAGTGCGCACTGGATCGTCGTTCCTCTGCGAGAACTATAGCGTTAAAATCACCCCCGATACACCAGGGTCCCGTTACAGAATCCTTGATCTGAAATAACTCAGTCCACAGTATACATCGAAACACCCAGTTTGGGCTTGCATATACCACAGTAAAAAATAATCTCCCATGTTTCTGTGTATCAATCTGAAGATGCATATATTGTTTATGAATTTCCATGACCTCCACCTTCATTGCTACCTCCTCCCAAAGGCACCAAATGCCCCCACTGTACCCTTCTGCAGCAGTGAACGAATACTTACTAAATCCCAACTGTCGAATTTTGCGCTCGGTTTTTGATGCATTAGACCGAGTTTCAAGGATAGCAAGAAAATCCAACTTATAGTATTTTTTTAATTTCACGTACCAAGCATGAAAAAGACTGCGAGCCTGTACCCCATGAATTCCATATCATGTAATTCATTAAGACCATGCGAGAGATGTGTGGGCCAAACCACTGCCCAAAGGATCAATAACATCTGTCCTTACACCACTAACTGGCCCATAAGCTCCTACTCGCATTTCATCATCCAACACTATTATAGCAATAGGCTCTCCAGCTGATTGTACAGGACTAACCACCTCCGACGTCACATTGTCTCGTCATGGCCTCTACCGGCAAAGAAGAATACTGATTAGTAATTTCCATGAAATGAGCACCTTTATGAGCGGCCGCTTTAAGCTTAAATTTAGGTCTGTCCATTAATCTGTTTTCCTTGCCAAATAGCTTTCTCTTCTCTTCCTTCTTCCTCTTAGAACCCACTATAACCCATTCCGACTTGGGCTTCTCACTAGGCCCAATAGCATCTTTTGACTTTCCAAAACCTCCTCCCATTAAATGCTTATTACTTTCTTTCTCTTTTAAAATGAGATTTGAAGATCCCTTACTGTGTGCCACATTTATTCCATCTTTTGACTTTCCAAAACCTCCTCCCATTAAATGCTTATTAATTTCTTTCTCTTTTAAAATGAGATTTGAATATCCCTTATTGTGCGCCACATTTATTCCCTTTTGTTCCTGCCCGATTTTCATCCCACACGATTTCCCATGATTCACGCCATCACTCTTCAAGCCTTGCGAAAGATCCTTGATCTTACTCTTCATGTCCATCGGTTTCAACATATTATTATTATTCCGCCTCAGATCACGCGTGAGAATCATCTAGGGACCCAAGTGTTTGCTTCCACCGTCATATCCGTACGTATCAGTCGGGATTGATTTCATTTTGCAATTAATGCCAGCATCTTCCTTCGCCGCCGTGAATCCCCCTTCCGTCGTGTTGCTGCCACTACCAGTCATCTCCCCCATACTCGAACCCCCATCTACGACAGCCACCGTATGATTCAGACCATCCCTGTTTCCGCTAGCCTCAGCCGTCATCTGTTTCAAGTGCCCTTCGTCAACTTCAACCTCAGCGCCTACACTCTGTTTCTTACTCTCACTGCTCACACCTCCTATGTCCATTGACTGATGAGGGCAACTTGCCTGTTCATGCCCATACAATCCACACCCAAAGCAAACCAAGTGCAATCCTTCATAAACCAGTTGCTTATCTTCTCCAAAAGCAGTGAACGCCAGCAGTAATGGTTGCTGGAGGTTGACTTCCACAAAATCCTTGCGAACTCTCCTTTATCGTAAATGGATGTTGATCGATCTATCTTGATCATCTTCCCTATCAAATTTCCGATAATGCCCAGTGACTCCACCGTGCAAAACTCCATCGGCAAATCCGGGATTCTAACCCACACCGCAATCCTCCTCTAGCAATCTGCTTTCCTTGGATTGAAATTCGGCCTCCATCGCTGAACCAGGAGATAATGATCATCGATCATCCAAGGGCCTTCATACAGAGCATAATCCCTATCTTCCATGCTGGAAAACGAAACAATGAAATAATCATTACTTAATGGAACGACTTTCAAAGGTTGTCTCGGCTTCCACATACGCCTCACTCGGTCAATGAGTACATGCTTCGAATCGACAATCCCAGCAACTTGATAATCAATGAGTTCATCCACGGCCGACACCATGTCGCATATTGTTCTGACGTAACGGATAAAACAGGGTATCCGCTCATCTGACTGGCCTCCATCTCCTCCTCTCTCACTGTCTCTGTGTCCTCAGTTCGGTTTCCTTCTCTGCATTTTTTCGTGCAAAGAATCCTTTCCAGCCACTAACAATGTCGTCCTCCTCCGCATGGCTAACCAGGTACCCTAATCCCCCCGGAGACAATAACTTCTCCTTATATGACAAAGCGATCGGCCTTCGAGTCCCACAGCCACCCTCCTTCTCCGGAACAGCCTTCTTGAGAGCCTTCGAATCTGCTTTCCCGAAGACAAATGTTTCACGTCGTATCTCCTTCCCCTGATTCTGACCACCGCCATCTCCGTCGCCTCTCTCACGTCCATCGCCGTCGTTGGTCGCTTTCCTCTCGCTCTTGCTCTCGCTCATTTTTCCTTTTAAATCTCATCCTGATTTGGTTTGCTTTCTATCTTTAGAAGGACTTTGTAATTTGTAATTGTAGTTTTTTTCCCCCAAAAAGTTTGTAATTGTAGTTGATCACAGTGTTTGTTTGCTGTGATTAATATTTTACTTATAAGTTCTGTCTTACTAAGTTTCAATTAAAATAGTTACTGTTTGAAAGTCTGATTTTTTATTTAGTAATTTTTTCTCTTGTTCATATTTCTTAATTTAATAAATACACTTCTGTTATTATTTTGTACTTGATTGGTTTGGAAACTTTTTGAAAGATCAAAATATTTTGAATATTTATGTTTTCAAAATATTGTTTAATAGTGAATTATTTTTCCTTAATCTTAGTTTACAATTGGATATTTATTTTAGGAAAGTCTCATTTTCAAACCCCTCATCTTACTATTTCGATCAATATTGATGTTGATTTTATATTTCTTAGTTTATAGTTTAGTCATTAACTATCTGTTCTTTGTCCCTTTTTATTATTTTATAGAATCTGGAATTATTAAAATCTAGTGCCTTATTGATTTAAATTTAACTTGAAGATAAATTTCTTGATAGTTTACAAATATTTTGAATTAATAATATTTTACTGTTTGGAAATCTTCTTTAATATTGAGTTGTTGTCAATTATTTTAGATTATTTACTAAATTCATACAGTTAACTATGTTATTATTTGTTATATTATTTGTTTGGAATTTTTTTTGAAAGATCACAACAATTTTTGAAATATTTTGTTTGCAAATAATTGTTTCCTCATTCTTATTTTATTGTTTGAAATTTGATTTGAAAATAATTTCTTGACAGTTTACAAATTTTTTGAATTAATACTTACTGTTTTGTATTGAATTTTTTTGAAATATCACAAACATATTTTTGAATATATTAATTAGGTTTACAAACCGTTATTGTAGAAAATTATTTTTTTCCAGCCAAAAAATAGCAAATTATTTTTCCTTACTCTTATTTTTTATTATTCTATTAATGTTTATAAATCATTGTTTAGTATTAAGCTATTTTTACTTATTTTATTTTACTGTTTTAAATTTGGTTTGAAAATAAATGTCTTGATAGTTGACAAAAATTTTTAATTAACACTTACTGTTTGAAATTTCATTTAATATCGAGTAGTTGTTTTGTATTCAAATAGTTTGGAAATTTTCTGAATGATCAGAAAAATATTTTGAATATGGTAATATAGGATATTGTTACTACCTTTTTTTGTTACTACCAATGTTACTATCACTTTTCCACCGTTAGATTAGAATCCTAATAGGAGAGAGAAATTATAAAGGTGAAAGTATATATTATCTTATCCCTTAGGTTTTTATGAAAGTATATATTTAAGAGGTGATAAATATTTTCAATATACTTAAATCTTTAAAATCTACAGTTTTGATTGATAGATTCCGGAATCTTAAATCTTTAAAAGCTACAGTTTTATGGATTATAATTTGATTTGAAAATAATTTTTTTACAAGTATTTTAAAATGAAATATTCACTAATTCATTTACTATCTCAGTGTTTTAGAAAATAATTTTTTTTTTCTAAAAAAAAATGTGTTAGGTGACTTACAGCGTTTCATTATTTTTTTTAATATATATAGCATAATTATTTTCTATTCAGAGTTTGTAAGCAAATCCACCTCTTTATATAAATTCAACACTTCATAAAACATGGAGCAACTTAAACAAATTAATGTCCTGTCAAAAATTGTCGGATTAAATTAATGTCTTCGTCTTTGTAGGGATCCTCGTTACCAAAAGTTTGCAAATTGAAAAAAAAAAAAAAACATTTACAAATCAATTAAATGAATTAAATAAGTAACAATTCAATTACAACAATATATATATATATATATAATAACTTGATTATAGAAGGGGCTTATATTGTACATATAGAAGTATAGAACCATCTATTAACGATATATTTTAAATTGGGCGGCCAGATACAAACTGGCCGAACATTATTGAATTGGCTATTAGAGGAGTCAAAGAACGCAGTCGCATGTCTCTTGGCGAAAACGAACGAACGCAGGAATTAGCACTCTATGAAACATTCACAGCAACCAAATTAAGAACGTACCCATCCCACAGAGTGGCCACACCTGCTTCTCTATTTGATTCTAGAACCATAATCTCTTATTCCCTCCGGTCCTAAATACTCTTAAATACTCCCTTTGATCTTAACTATAAAACTAAGTTGACTTTTTCTAGAGAAATTAAGGAAACTAATTAAATTACTTTACAATTTTTATATTTGTCATTTTTTCTACAAATTATTTTGCCTAACTTATAAACTGATATATAATCTAAAAATATATTATATATTATATGATTAGGTAACTTATTTAACTTCCTTAATCTTTCCAAAAAAGTCAACATAGTCTTATAATTAGGATCGGAGGGAGTATAAGACAAAGTTGACTTTTCTAAAAAAAGATTAACGAAACTAAAGAAGTTACTTAATTATATCATATATTGTGTATTCTTAGATTAAATATTAGTTTATAAGTTAGGCAAAATAGTTTAGAGAAAAAATTACAAATATAAATATTTAAAAATAATTTAATTAGCTTCATTAATCTTTCTAAAAAAGCCAACTATGTCTTATATTTAAGACCAGAGAGAATAATTACTATCTAATCCAATTGCCCATCAAGTTAATCTAATTGCCCATCAAGTGACGTCTTAAATATTTTCATTGTAAATAAGAGTGCGTGTGTGTAATCAGCAAGGTTATTTTGCAATAGCTTAAAATTTTAATCCCACCAAAGATTGCACATATCTAAACATTATTTCAAAGCCAAATTTATTTATATAATCAAGCATTAAAAAAAACCATCCGAAGAAAGCGAACCATGTTAGTTAATTAAACTAACGTCAATGCTATACTTCCCTAACACGATGAAACATCTAGGCTGAAGTTTGAGGCTTATGTGCTCGAATTGGGACTTAGGGCCGACAGAGAGGCTAATCTGCGATTTAAGTTGAAACTTTTCACGTTCGTTTCTCAAAAACAGAGGTTAAATAAAGTCAATAACTTAATTAACCACCTATCGTTCAATATATATACATATTCTTTATAAGTATAACTTATATAGATTTTAATGTAATGATAGGAGTGAATAGTAGCGGATGGAAGACACGTTTGTGAAGTGATAAGAAAGAGAAGCTTCAAATATATAGAAAGTGAAATACAAAGAGAGAGCACAAAGGCCAGCGAGCTAGCAATTGCACATTTCATAGTTTTACACCTCATCATGCATGTGCATGCCTAATGATGAGCTTATTTCATCAAACACCATCTACATACGTACGATTAAGAAAGATATATGTGTGTGTGCCTAATGATGAGCTTTGTGTGTGTGTGTGTGTGTGTGTGTGTGTGATAGATGATGATGAGAATATATATATATATATAGGTCAGCAAGCATAAGTGCGTGTGTGTGTGATAGATGATGATGAGAATATATAAATATAGGTCAGCAAGCATAAGTGCAGACGCACTTGTTGCCTTTGCAAAAGCCACTGAGCAATCCTTCGTCTCTCGCACACCGAACGTCACACTCGTGCGTGTCCCCTATCGCACTAAAGCATGGTCCTTTGAAGAACTTGCTCGGCTTCTCGCATGTCCCCGCCTCCGTCTTCACCACCACTTCTTCTGCAGTATATATCATTCATTCATATATATAAGAAAAATATTGAACAAGAGGAAGAAGAAGAAAGACCTGGGATACACATATTTATATATATAGAAAGAGAGAGACTTACGAGCAGCCAAGAGAAGGATGAGAATGGAAAACACAACAACAAGTGACTTCCTCTCCATAATGTCTTCTTCGATCTACTGCTTAATGAGTGTATGTGTGATGCATAAGGAAGAAGACAAGGTTGGTATTTATAGAGCTGGGGTGGCTGCTGCATAATGTCTTCTTCGAGCTACTGCATAATGTCTTCCAAACATGCACTTCATTGTTTTGCAAGAATATGCCATTTGGCAGGCACCCTCAAGAGTCAACAATGTGAAGGTAGGGTCCACCCATGTATTGACAACGCGTGAACAAATATATAATGTGGGAAGAGTTGTCCGCTATACTTGAATAAGGTCCAGAAGTTGACTAATTTGCTCCTGCGTTAGATTATATCTGATAGGGTGTTCAGCATATTTGTTCAAGACATTTAAATTATGAACGGAATATATCTTCACAGGCAAAACACAAAAAGGAGTTCATTTCTATGTGATGCTTCAATTAGATCATATAAAGTTGGTGTTAGGCGTGATACCTTTCTTGTTATTTTACTGACTCATATTTTTTCAAAAGCATACAACATTAAGAGAGAAACGAAATTCCATAAGGTCTTTATTTTTCTTTAATCCAAACAAATTAGGACCAAATTAGGAATATAAAAAAGAAAGTAGAAAATAATCATCCTAAATTACATTTATTAACTTCTATAAGGAATGAATGATCCAGAATATAAGTTACCTCCAATTTAATTGATGTTATTTTTTCTGTTTTGCTCTTTTAATTAATACTCACTTTTCAACTTTGCCCACTCATTATATCTCCTATTCTCTCTCTAAGATAACACTTCTATATATCCAATTAAACACATTTCTCACTAAGGGTAAAAGTGGAAGAAATTTATATTTTATGACATATTAAATGATTTAACTGTCATTTTTTGTTTCCCGTGATATAGTTGAAGTGTCCTACATTGTCGACCAGAGGGAGTATGATATTTAAGTTTAGTATAATTGGTCAGGATAATATTGAAAATCACTTGAATTTTAGGGCAACTTTAACACATTTAACTGTTTTTATTAATTTGTGAGAATTGATAGCTGATGCATTATAATAAGAACAAGAGGGAGTATAAATATCGGAAGGATGAGGCTAATATAAACAATTAAATATTATAAGTTTAAAAGAAGCTAGTGGAGTAAACTATAATGTGTTTATCTATATTAAATTTTGTGATAATCAGTAACTATTTTCATAAGCTTCTTAAAGAGCGCTTGGGTATGCCTCCAAGTTCAAAAAGCGCTTACAGAGGTAGTTATAGATCACCTACCAACAAGGCCCTCACATCGACTAATAGGTATCG
Source organism: Acacia acuminata (assembly GCA_019022655.1). NCBI lineage: Eukaryota > Viridiplantae > Streptophyta > Magnoliopsida > Fabales > Fabaceae > Acacia > Acacia acuminata. The sequence goes on along the minus strand of JAFJYI010000001.1, from coordinate 14,658,348 downwards.
AACCTCCTCTCTTTTAGAGTAAAGATCGACGCCTTAGCCAACTGTACCACTCCTCATTGACTTAGGCTTTTATGTAATTAAATTTCAAAGAACAAATTCCCTGTAACATTTGAGAAGCTTGTACGAACCACCCACGCAACACAAGGAATTGCCTTTATTTGGGCCACTATTGTTGGGCCAATTTCTGCACATTTTGGGCTTAATGATTATTGAGATCTAGTCAGTGGGCTTGGGAGCATTTTTTTATGACTTTAAATAATAAAGTTTTGCCCAAAACAAACCTTGCAAGGCCCAAGTATGGTGTTACTATTAGTACCCATTCCGGTCCATAATATAAATCACTTTAATTAATTCATCAAAACTAAAAAATGTTAGTAAATAATAAAATTTGCCTTAAATTTAAAGAAATTTTCAAATTTACCCATATTAAATGATATGAGGTTTTGACGAAGAGAGAAAAATACAATGAGCCACGTTAAACATTAACTACAAGGGAAAAATTTCTATTAGCACCCATTCCTGTCCATAATATAAATCACTTTAATTAATTCATCAAAACTAAAAAATGTTAGTAAATAATAAAATTTGCCTTAAATTTAAAGAAATTTTCAACTTTACCCATATTAAATGAGGTTTTGACGAAGGAGAAAAATACAATGAGCCATGTTTAAATATTAACTACAAAGGGAAAAATTTACAAATTAACATTAATTGCTCTCAAAGTGACTTACTACCTTCGATCCTAAATATAAGACATAGTTGGATTTTTTAAAAGATTAAGGAAGCTAATTAAATTACTTTAAAGTATTTAACATTTGCCATTTTTTCTTTAAACTAATTTGTCTCGACTTATAAACGATACATAATTTAATCATACACAACGTATGATATGGTTAAGTAACTTATTTAGCTTCCTTAATCTCTTCAAAAAAAAAAAATCAAATAAGTGTTATATTTAGAAATAGATTTTATATATTGTGGACTAAACCAATCTTCTAAAAACAGAGTTTTCTTGAACATGAAAACAACCATATTGAAGCGTCACCAAACTCGTTCAATAAGTCTTTTCTCTTAAATATTCATCATTTCAAACAAAAAGTAACCTTCTAACTTCCATTTCATTAAAAAGAATTTATAATAAAGTATTTTTTTTTACCTGAATATATAATAAATATGAACTCTAAAAATAGCACCGAAACCAATATCACCCTCATCCAGATTAATCCACTTGCCCCATTTTTATCCGAGATGATCTTTAGGACGACCAGCCATTCAGCCAATTTTTCAATTGTAATATGTATATATGAAATTAGAGTAGTTATGTAATTAACTGTTAAAGAAGAGAGAAAGCTAATATTTGGAGGTTAATTGCTAGATAGACAAAGGCTTATGTAATTGTTCTGTTCAAAAAACATAGATGTCTAACCACAGAGAGTTAGTGTGTAGTTTATATAGGATCTATGAAGCTCTCCGAGGTATGTCATGGTTAATACCAAAGAGAGGATGAGTGGCCAGTGGTGCCTATGAGGAAGACACCAATAAATATCAAATGATCACTGTGCTATACAAGACTGGCGATTAGCCAAAGGGGTGGGGTGTGTGCACAGTGTAACTGAATAGCAAAAGGATATGAATCGAATGTGTGCACCTGGAGGTAATCTCCTATTTATAGAGATTACCTAAGGTTTTGTTCTGCTGGCTGTGCGTCCGTTCCTCAAGCAACATGCATTTCCACATTCTGCAAATGTCTACTCCACTATCTGACACATCCCTGCTCCACTACCTGTACCGTCGAGATTAACGCCTTGTTTATAGGGTGATTAGCGTTTCCCTACTTGAGGAGGGCTTTAGCCGTGGTGTGTCCTCGTTGGGCTGAATCATGCCAGGGCCTAATATATGATTCCATAACAGTTGCCCCTAAGCTCGGGAGTTTAGGTCTCTACGCTGCTGAGATTATTAGGTCGCTTAACCTGAACTTTGTGTATCCGAGTTTATTAATTTGATTCTTCAGATTTCCCTCCATACACTTTGCTTTGCAAGTTTCAAAGAACTTCGAGTTTGCTTTTGATCTGCCTCCGACCGCGAATGTCGAAATGAGTTTTCATAATCCTTCATTTACTTTCTTGATGTCTGGGATTATGTTTTTAATTTTAACTCGGTATGCCGATGTTATAGACTCTCTTCCCATGCTGCCCCAGTTTGGGATATCATGAAAGCGTGTTGACATACGAACAGGCTTAGCCCTTCTCTGGGCACGGTGGTTGTTCGCTTGCCCGCGTCACAACATATAATCACCATTTTTCCCTGAGTGACCACACATCCACGCCAGCCGTCTTCCATTTTCGTGCGCATTTAATGTTTACGTCATTTCGCCTCCGTTAAAATTATCCTTTATGGGATTTTAATCCTAATTCGCCTCGTACTGCTCGTCGTGACCCCCGGCTTTTCAAATCTGCAACGTCTATATATCTCTACTCTCTTCTTCTTCATTCCACTTTACGCTCAGAAGTTTTTCTGCACTCTCAAACGAAACTGCTTATTTCCATTGAGCTTTCTTTCCCCACCGAACTTCTCCGTCATCTCATCCACCAAGTACTTCCTCTTCTCCTTGCGCCTTTTATCTTTATTCTACCCTGGTTGCCATCCTCTTCCATTTTTCTTATTTTCTGGCATCTCTGGGTAGATATTTTGAACTTCCAAGTTTTGCTAAATGTGTTTACATTTCTGGTACCACCCATTCCTTTGTTCCTCCTGATTGACTATGATGGTTTTGAATGACAGTGATGACCAACTTACTAGTAATTCCTCTCTAAACAAGAAATGTTGAGAAAAAATGTTGACTCCCCAATATCTGGTCTAAGTCATTTTAGAGCCTTTGAGCATTTTCTGGGTTGCTTTTTGTGCTTTCCTGTGCTTTCTGGGTGGGTTTTCAAGCTTTCTGTGTTTCAACTGCAAATGTCATAACCTATTTGCCTCCATTCCTTGAATTCCTTCCTCCTTTATCCTAACTCTTTGCTCTAGGTGCTCATGAACACCAATAATCCTCCATCTCCAGACATGTACGATAGTCCCATTCCAGAGAGGGGTGGAGAAACATTCTAAATCCTCCTAGGTGGGCTCAAATGCTGGGTCTAGACCACGCCTTGCTTTGAGGAAGAACAAGATACATTACGTCGCAAACCTCGGGAAAGTGGGAATAAATCTAGACATCAAACCCGACTTCGTGTGTCCCATGACTCAAACACTATCACTCTTAACTCTTCCCTCAGCCTTCCTTCAAACTATGGCCAGACTCTTAACACCCCTATCCCGGCTCCTCATAGTCCTGTTTATCATTTTAACTGAACCGAAATGGAATCTTGCCCAGGAGAGGTTCAAAGGGTTTTAACCATGTGCCAACATAAATTCTTGACACCAACTGTCCCGTCTCATGTCAACCTGAATTATCTGGGCCCGACACCTTTCGATTTTCCGCTTAACATTTCTTTTACCTCAAGTATTGCCTCTATTTTTGAATTTTACCTTTTTTTCATATAGGTATAAATGAGCTCATCTCCCAGCCGTGTAAAACGATCCATGACTAAGGAAAAAGGTTCTGCAAGTTCTGTCGTTGCTTCAAAAATCCCAGATCCATGGGTTACCAGGAAATATTAAGTACCAAAAACGTAATGACCTTTGAAGAGCTTGTCAAGATAGGTCTTTATAATGGAGAAGATTATTCTATCCACTTGCCAAAACTGGAAGAGTCCATCTCCTGCTGTCGACTAAAGAGAATGAACCTCATTTCTTCTTCTTCTACCGGGATTGCATTTCTCGGCTCGGTATTCGCTTCTCGTTCACCAAGTTTCAAATTAATCTCCTAAACCATCTACATCTCGCTCCTTCTCAGCTTCATCCTAGAGGTTGGGCACTTACCATAGCCTTTGAGAAGTTCTGTCATGCCGAAAGTTGGCTTGTACCATCCCCATCTTTTTTATTTCTTTGAGGTTCACCATGCTTTTAAGGATGCTGATGATAATACCCCATCTAGGAAGGACTGGACCTCTATTCAGAGTATCCACGATCGCCCCCTTTTCAAACCTTTGATCCATTCGTTTGAAAACTTTAAATCCGCCTTCTTTAAGGTAGCCGCCAAGATCAAGAAACTTCCTTGGTTCCTTGAAGTTGCTAAATCCGGGAGGTGGAGGAAAAATTCCCCATGTATGGACTTATGATCATTATAAACTTTCTCCATCCGACTTCAAACTTTATGTCAACAGACTGTCTGATGTCGAGCTTAAAACGATATCTATTCTGGAGCATCATGTCATAGAACGCAACCCACTGAACCCGGCCAATCGGATCTCGAAACCTCGGACCAAGAAACAACGAGTCACGGGTATGGACATTTGTTCATCTCATGCCGTTAGCACATCGATTGATTTTTAAATAATGGGCTAACCTTTCGCTTTTTCTGTACAGGTCCAGCAATGAAACATCCCGCCTTTACCATTGCCCTGGCTAATACCGGTTATATCACACCTGGGGCCAAGAAGAGGGTCACACCATCATCCGCCATTCCTAGTGTAACACCCCATTTTTCAAAAGCGGAATAATGTATTTTTATCAGAGTAGAGCATCGGAGCAAATAAGTGAGTAACTGATAAGTATTAAAAATGTTAACTATGGTGTATCTAACTAGTTATAGTAATGGTACATTTATCCAAGTACATTATAACAATATGCATCTCAAAATAAAAATCTCCTGCCGGGTGTTCAGGCATGCTGCTTACCCTTATCATCAGCCCTCGGTCCTCCAGACCCTGAAGCTATGGTAAGAGCTGAGGTCCAATACCCATCGGACCTCAGGTAACGGTTAACCTCATGCTTAAGTAATACAGTATATGTATGACAGATATTCATGACATTACAGCAATAATCAATACATAAGAACACAACATATGTAAGATTAATATATCAACAGTACATAGCACACAGCACATGTAAAGTCATCCACGTTTTCACAAACCGGTGCCACGATAGCTTGTCATGTCCTCAGCACTAGGAAAACTCGACGGAATTATCAAGACTATAACCCGTACAAAGTTGAATGTATAAGTAGTGTTCTAAGACAGAGTCTTAGTCATGGTGCATGTCCAAGAACAGGTCTTGTCCATGACCCTATGAAATCATCCATCACATATAAGCATACAATAAGCATCAGAGTTAATGTTACAGTACGAGTCCGTACCTTAGTCCGTTTGGATGTCGGTACGTCTATCTGCCTAGTACGTCCCCTGACTTTCTCGGATATCCTATAAAGGTATTTTTGCATTATTACCTCGTACATAATATCTTAAGAGATATTTTAGCCTCTATTTACCTTTTTACCCCTAGTGGATTTATAATTCCAATTATATCCCTTAATTTCTAAAAAAAACACTGATTCATCATTCCTGGCTAGATTTATGCTAACTTTGACAAATTATAATTAATTCTACAAAAATAGAAACGAGGATCTGTAAAATTCCGTGAAATACTTAGGATCTCTAATTTTGATGAAAAATACTTTTTTTAACCTAGAATTTTTGAATCATTCCCAGTTTTCGTGTTTTTAGCCTCTGCCTAGGATTTTACCCAGAAAATGTAGCTTTTCTTCAAGAATTTTTTTCTCTTTGTAAAAAATTCAAAATGACACACTATAGGTATATTTGGAAATCCCTATATGTCTACTTTAACCATGAAAAATTTCAGATTTAATTAACTTCATCTTCAATATAAGATCATGGCATTTATGACACTAACTCCAGAAACCTCTAACCGAACTATTTTCGTCAGAACTTTGCTATTTTGATCTTCAACTTCCAAAAATTTTGATCCAACATATTTTCAATAAAATTTTATAAATATATCCATTTTTAACTATAAAAACATGAAAATAAAATTGTTCTTGCATATTTAAGATCAAAGCATAATCTATCTATGAATTTAAGAACTAAAACTTCAAAAACTTACTTGCTATTGATTCAACTCCTTCAAGAAGCTCCCAACTCTCTTCCACTCCTCTCTATATTCAGATTGCTACTTGATTTTTGGTGTGAAGAATGAAGGAACTTAAAGTCCCTATTTAATTATAGGAAAATGTCATGGAAAAAATGGTAAATTCCTTAAACTTTCTCTTCTTGATTTTAAACCATTGGATCTTGGCTTAATCAAGAAGATTTAATCCAACTCTTCCCTCTCACAAACCGCCCCCTCCCTCTGACATTCTTATCCTCTTCCACTTCTTAAGATCCTATCCCAAAGTACATTATCCTCTTCCTAATTGTCCCCCTTATCCTCTTCCAATTTGACTTTAACTACAACATGTGTTTTATTCAAAATAATATCTAGATTTTTTCCTAGAACTTTTCTTCTTCTCTAAGCCATGCAAAACCATCCCCCCCCCCCCTGCCTTTTGATTTTGTGTCTCTTTGTCTTAAATTATCCTATGTTCAAAGCCTCCCATTGGTCCATGAATTATTACAAGGATTAAACTTAATTGGTGTGATTAATTATGACCATTAGATTTAACTTTATGAGATTTAATCTTGGCCTTTTATTCTTAATCCAAATTAGCATCCCTAATGTAGTGTTTAACATACTTATTAGTTATATTTAACATAGTGTGATTGGTTCTTAGGTTAATTATGATTATTAGTAATTCATCTTATGCTAATCTTGAACCCTTTTTTTATCCTTGATCCTTAATTAAAATGTCCCTAATTGATGACTTTTAATTACCACTAAATTAATTATGAAAATTTACACAATTATTTTAATTATTGTAAATTTAATTGTCCCTTAGTTGTTGGTAATTTTCTTTAATTGATTTAAGTACTTTTGCAACATTTTATGGCTCTTTAGGATTGAATATAAACTATGTTGTAATATGGAAATTATAAGGTATTTTATGATCCCTAAATGAAAATTAGAAGATTGGATTTTGCCTCATTAAATTCTAAAGAAAGTTTGCCCAAGTAATAAAATAAATAAACTACAAAATTAGAGACAACATATTCTCCTATTTTTAATAGGTATTATTTGCCAAAATATAATATTTAGGAGAAATACAAATCTTGGGTATTACACCTAGTTCTAAAGAGGGTGGCCAAGTGAATCCGACTAAACAACTGAAAGTCGGCCCATCAACCTCCTAGAAGTCCAAAGAACCTGCTTCTGCCAAAATGCCGTCGCACAGGTTTTCTGCAAACATATGTGAAAATTTCAAACAGTATTGTATAAATTCTTACTTTTTCTGCAAAGTTTTTTAGTCTGCTTATGCCTTTTTCACTCTGAATATCATTCCGAGTTAGGCTTTTGAATTGTTATCGCTATATCTTACGAACTTGCAACTATCTTCAAAGTTCTGTGACTTAGCCAAAGTTGGAAATTCGTTGTGCACAATACAGGTTTGGAACCACCCATGGGCAATATACCCTCCTGAGTGATTTGCCAGAAATCAATCGAGAGTAAAAGTCTTCCGTCACATATCTAGGTTCAGCGTCACAGCCGAACTCTCAACATTCCGACTTGATCAAGGTCGGTGTGACGGCTAATGTTACCACCTTAAGCTTTGATGCATCATAGCCACAATGGGCTTCATCGGTTTTACCGTATATCAAAAGAAGCACGTAGTAACCATTATGTGGGCGTTACCGCATCTCGGAGGAACACATTTTAGCCAAAATCTTGGCGTTACCATATCCCGAAGGAGTAAGTGTTAGCCTGTGGGTTTTACCGTATCCAAAGGAGTACGTTTTAACCATTATCTCGGTCTTACCGCATCCCGCCTTTGACCTTTCTTCGGTGTTACCGCATCCCGAGGAATACGTTTTAACCTTTATCTCGGTCTTATCGCATCCCGGCTTTGACCTTTGTTTGGTGTTACCGCATCCCGAAGGAATACGTTTTAACCTTTATATGGGCGTTACGGTATCCGGAGGAGTACGTTTTAGCCAAAATCTTGGAGTTACCGCATCCCGGAGGAGTACGTTTTAATCTTTATGTGGGCGTTACTGTATCCTAGAGGAGTACATTTTAGCCATAATCTCGCAAATCTCCGATTAGAAAAAGTTAAAATATCATTGATTGAAGGAAGGCATTGCCATTCTTACAAAACTTGCCCATCAATAGGCCCGAAATTAATGTAACCTAATAGTCATTCAATTGCACTCAAAGTTGACCTCCGGATATTCCTCATCATCTTTTTCAGCTTTCTTTCTTTTCTCGCTTGCCTTCTTTTTCTCTTGAGTGGGACTTTCATTGCAGCTTGGTTCTTTGCGCTTGCTTTTCTGTCCCAGGGCTTCTACCACGTATTGCTGCAACTTCCCCCGACCAACTTCTCTATAACATCTCGGAGGTGATAACACTTATCCGTGGTATGTCCTGTGCCATCATGAAACGCGCAATACCGAGATGGTCTACTCCCGATCGACTGAAAAAGGGGCGGGATCATTCTACTTTTTTCATCTCAGTCTGAGCTACCTCTTTCCAGACTCGTGCTCGCGATATATTCAATGGGGTGTAATTTTCATACCTTGCTATCGGACCACCTCTCCCCCCCGGTGTCTACTATCTAAGATTCTCCCACTGGATTTGCGTCTCTGATTTTCATATTCTTCCTTCCCTTTCGAAAATCTGCCAGGCTTCTCTCTTTCCCTCACGGGCGAACTCTTTCCCCCATCCTTATCTGCAGGGCTCGTCAACTCCATCTGCTCTAATTCTAGGTATTGTTTAGATCGATCTTAGAAATCTGTCAGTGTGTCTGGATGACACTTCGTAATTGACTTTTTCAGTCGGGATGAGCTATCCAACCCGGCTATGGCACAATGCAGATGCACGTCCTCTTTTAACTCGGGTACCTGTAGGGCTGTATCCTTGAAACACTCCAAATACTTCTGCAAAGCTGGAACTCGGTTTTTGATTGCTTCCTGCTAGTAGCAAAATTCAACAGGAACTTCTTCTCCAGGCTCTTCATATCTTGGATAGAATTTAACGGCAGGGAGTTAAACCAAACCTGCGCGGCTCCTCGTAAAGTCCCTGCAAACAGCCGAGGTATAATGGGCCCTACAAAGCCCTTCACCATGATTTCCATTTTAAAATTGCTGACATGAACTTGTGGGTCTTGACTCCCATCATACTTTGGCATGAAGGAGAAGTACCCAGAATTTATGGCTCGGAGTGTGCAAAATGTGTAACAAATTTCGAGGACGAAATTTAAATTAACGAGGGAAGAAATGTAACATCCCAAATTTTGGGATTTGGGATTGGAATATTTTATGAGAATTAAATTATGAAATTTGGCTTTAACTAACTATGAGAATAATTAGGCTTATTTTTCCCCTAAATTTATTCTAGGAAAAGAACGATTAAAATAAAGAATATTTTAAGGCCAAAAGAAATTTAATTGAGGAGGAAAATCCTTAAATAGAATTTAGGATTTAATTTTAATAATTATCCAATAATTATAAAAGAGTCTTGAAGAGAATTACGTGGATTAATTTTAGTGTTTACACAATATATATATATATATATATATATTGTTTTAAAAGCCCATTATCTTATTAGTTCAGTTTTGTCAAAACATAAGCGGTAGAAGCATGTATCACCCACGTTAGCACAACACCGAACAAAGTGCCTCATTGGGTTGGGCACATATCACCCACGTTCGTTTTTGCTACTCCCGAAATGAAATCGCTTTCACCTAAAACCGTAGGTTTCTTTAGTCTATATATACCTATTCTTCTACTCTCAACGCCACCACGAGAGAAAAGAGGGAGTCCAAGATGGAGAGAGTGTGAGTGTGGCATTCTCATTCTTTCCTTCCATCGTTCATCTTCATCCCGAGACAGAAACGCCGAGTTCGAGAGAGAGATAAAGCCGAGGAGCGTTCAAATACCAGTTACTTTGTTTTTAAACCAGAAAAACAGAGGTAAGCATGAGTTTCTCTCCTTTTGGTTTTGATGAGTTTCCAATATTAGCTTTTGTATTAATACCCGTGAGATTCTATAAGAAAAAAAAAAAAGTCCTTGTTCTTAAAGGTTAAAATAGAGGTAGTTTGTGTCGTTGATTTTGGCAAACGGTAGTTAGAAAATCTGTGACCGTTGCTGTTCTTGTGCTTAAACGAGCTAGGTATACCTTTATGCAAGCTAATCCCGCTGCATATATATATAGAGATGTTCGCTACTTTTGGAAAAGAAAAAAAAATAAAGATAAATAAGTCATGTGATTTCCTCATATATATTTATATATAGCTTTTGACCAAATATATATATATATATATATTTTTTTTTTTTTTTTTTATATATAGCTGGGTATTTAAAACAAAACAAAGACTAGCCGATTGTTAGGCATATATCGGGAACCTCCATACACGTTGTTGCGAGATAAGAGGTGATAAGGAAAACATCTTGATGCATATTTATTAAATCGGCCTCTTTGTAATAATGTGTAAATGTATATTTTTACATATATATATATATATACACACTATTGCCTTGAGAAAAAGGATGAGAATATTTATATAGATATATGAAAAGCCCAAAATTGTACGGTACATATATATATATATATATATGTGTGTGTGTGTGTGTGTGTGTGTGTGTGTGTGTGTGTGTAATACCATAATAAAATATACTTTTATGTAGTTAGTATTTGTAAACTCCTATATAATAAGATCTAGTCTAACTAATTCCTATATTAATTCACCTTTAATATTATTTACAAATAATGTATATAGCGAAGCGTATTGTTTTGGGGTGAGTGTTTACTAAATCTCCTAATTTAAATTATTAGGAGAGCCTATGAGAGTTTTAATTAACTATAATAATAATAATAATAATAATAATAATAATAATAATAATAATAAAGTAAACAAAGGTTATTATTATTATTAGGAAAAGGGAATAAATAATAAAATAGATCAATAATAATAATATAATAAATATTATTATTATTTATTAGTAAAAAGGGGATAAATAATAAAGAGAGTTATTAATTAATAATAAATAAAAGAGTGTTGTTATTAATTAATTGTAATTAAAAGTGGTATTATTATTAGGGGAATTTTTAGGGGTTAATAATCATTTTTAATCCCTTAAAAATTAGTTCTCGTAGCTAATTATGTTGCGACGCGATTAAGTGACTGATGGCAATGATAAACGTTTATAGGATTTCATAGACGCCTCGACCAATCCCAACACCTACCGGACGAATTTAAGGATTTAAGCTCGAGGTGGGTAACTCTAATCTTGTTAGCATATATGTATGTGTTCATGTATTAGCTGATCATGTTTGACAAATGATTTACATGTATTGTTTTCCTAGCTATGGATTGAGGTCGTGTCTCATAGGGCTGCGTGTCCTAATAAGGGTGCGATCCTCCTTGCCGTTAACTATGATTACGGTGCGACTTGTTTACTTGTAAATGCTTCTATGTTTAATATGTGCTATATTGTCATTTATGCTTCATATTTGTTCATGAGATTAATTGTTACCCCGAGGTTCATTTATTTGAACTCCGGGCCGTATTAAGGAAACGGGGAAGTGGATCGGGCACGAAGGGAAAGGCGCATCGGTAAGGATTACTTGTAGAAGCTTATCTTCTATTATTCAGGACTATTAGTCTAAACGTTTATCTTTTATCTTAACATTTTGGATTACTGTATTAAGATTCCTCCTATGTGATAGTTATCGTTCGCGAAAAATTCATCCTCATGTTTTCAATGTTTTCAAACTAAGTCATTTTATGAAAGTTTTATTCCGCAATTAAGTCGTCCAAACTATTCGATGCTTGTGCGCTTATACTCTGACAATAGAGAGATAAATGCCCTGTACAAGAGAGGGTGTTTACACTTAGCCCAAAATTGTTTTGGGCTGCACATTTTTTGCTTCAGTTTTTTGTTGTTGCTTGAACCAGAATTATTAAATAAAAGAAAAGAAAAGATGCTGGGCTCAAATGGAATTTGTTTGGGCTGTACAAATTATTTTTGGTCCGCCATTTATTTTATTTTTTTAAAAAAAAAAAGGTGTTTCGGGCTCTAATTTTGGGTCATTTAGTTTTATATATAACTAGCTATTATTGATGGCTTAGAAAATGAACAAATTATTTTTGTTAAAGCCTCTATATGTTGATCTAAAATTAAATTACTTAGAAGTTGTGAATAGAAATTGTAAGAATGTTAAACATTTAAGTTTTGGAATTAAGTATGGTGGATTTGTTAGTCACAAAGTGGCCAAATCCTTATGAATTATTTTAATTCCAATTATTATTGTGATATTTCAAGTTACTCATAACCTTGATGCTATTAAATTATGTTTGTGTTGTAAGTAAATTGTAGTTTATTATTATAGGGCGGTTATGGATCAACCCAAAGGTTGATTATTTGTCTTTATAATAATTAAACATAAATGCTAGTATTGTCCATATATTTATAGTTTTATTTAGACATCCAAAGATGATAAATATTTTTAATTGGGATATGCATCACTGTCAAATTATGTGAAATCTTTTATAGCATCATTATGGTTGAATGTTGTATATTAATAAGTCCGTAAAGGTGAACATTGATATGCATTGAATGAATTTTAAAGCATGTTAGTATGTGATATGTATGACTTGAAGCATTAATTTTAAGTTGTTATTTCTCGTGTTATTGAACTGATTAATAATAATGGAGAACAACAAATGAATGATCACACTACTCATGATGAGATTATTGTTAATGAATTGAATGAACCCATTGTAGAAAAACCGCAACAAAGAGCATTAAGATGATCTCAAAGGGAAAAGAGATCCGCTATTTCTAATGATTATGTGGTATATCTACAAGAGTCTAAATTTGACTTGGGTATTCAGGATGATCCAGTTACTTTTTCACATGCCATGAATAGTGAAAATGGTGACAAGTGGTTAGATGCCAAGAAAGATGAATTGAAATCTATAAAACAAAATGATGTTTGGAAAACCTTATTGAGTTACCAGAAGGATGTAAGAGAGTTGGTTATAAGTGGGTCTTTAAGACCAAACGTGACTCTCATGGTAACTTGGAACGTTACAAGTCTAGACTAATTGCAAAGGGATTTACTCATAAAGATGGCATTAACTATAAAGAAACCTTTTAACCATCAGTTTCTAAGAAGGATTCTCTAAGAATCATTATGGCATTGGTGGCTTATTATGATTTAGAGTTACATCAGATGGATATTAAAACTATCTTTCTAAATGGGAATTTAGTGGAAGATGTGTACATGGACCAACCAATATGGTTCAATAAAAAAAGGAAAGGAGCCCAAGGTGTGCAAATTAAAGAAATCAATATACAAACTTAAATAAGCTTAAAGACAATGGTACCTTAAGTTCAATGATATTATTGTTTCCTTTGGGTTTAAGGAAAACAGTGTTGATCAGTGTATATACCTAAAGGTCAGTGGGAGCAAGTTTATATTACTAATTCTGTATGTTGATGATATCTTACTTACAATCAATGATCTTGGTCTTTTAAATGAAACTAAGAAGTTTCTCTCTAGTAACTTTGAAATGAAATATATGGATGAGGCAGCTTATGTGATTAGGATAGAAATATCCTGGTATAGACCACTGGAAAGCTGCAAAGAAAGTTCTGAGATATTTGCAAGAAACTAAAGGCTACATGCTTACTTATAGGAGATGTAGCAACCTTGAAGTGATTGGATAAGCAATTGGTAATTGCTGCATCCATTATGGAAGCTGAATTTATGGCATGCTTTGAGGCCATGGTTCAGGATAAATGGCTACGGAATTTTATTTCAGGGCTTGGATTAGTTGACAGTATAGCTAAGTCGCTGAAAATTTATTGTGATAATTCCGCAGCAATCTTCTTTTACAAGTTTTCTAAAGGTGCTAAGCATATAGAATGTAAATACTTTGCCGTTAAAGAAGAAGTTCAAAAACATAGAGTGTCAATAGAACATGTTAGCACCAATTTTATGATAGCTAATCCCTTGACAAAGGGATTACCACCCAAGACATTCACTAATCATGTGTAAAGTATGGGTATTATGTTTGTTAGCAAATGTTAAAATTATTGTTATGTATTGGTCATTGACGCTTTGAGCTCATTAGTATATATGTGTTTCTGAGATTCCCCTGTTTTCAAATTTATATATGCATGCATGCATAAATAATGTTGTTGGAAAACAGGATTTGTTTACTATGAAAACTTTATTGATGGACATTAAAGTTACTTCCATTGAAGTGTCATGTCAAGGAGAAAGACTGATAAAACAGTACATGGAAGGGATTACGTCGATATACTGACGTACAACCGCCATGACTCGTATTAGGTTTATCCTTAACCATGACTTATGATGTAACCAATATATATGAAATCTTTTAGCCAAGATTATGCGCAAAATTATTGATATTTAGTTAAATCATGAAATTACATATATCACATGAGCCAAGTGGGAGAATGTAAGAAATATCTCATGTGGCTGTGATAAATGTATATGATTTAATAATTAATGAAGAGGCTAAATAACTATTGGTAAATGACTTTTGGGAAGAGGTTTCTTGACTGCTTGAAGGGAGCAGTCATATACATAGGATATACATTTTTTTTTATACATAAGTTATTTAAAGAATATAAACTTGTTCATTCACTCTCTAACCATTATAAACGCCTCTAGTTTTCCATCAAGAAGAGAGAGCGTGAAATGAAGGGTAAAGAAAATTATAAAAGTTTCAATTATCGTACTGTAAGTCACATATTATGAAATATCAATTCCGCAATTATGGATAGAGATTAGTACATGTTGACTTAAACATGTAGTGTTGTGAAAATCATATATAAGTTCTTAATATTCTTATTCATGTTCTTATTAATTGATATTTGAGTATGAAATTATAGAAAAACTTACATATAGTAGCAGAAGACATGGTTGTAAAGTGATAAGAAAGGGAAGCTTCAAATATATAAAAAGTGAATTACAAAGAGAAAGAGAGAGAGCACAAAGGCCAACGAGCTAGGATTTGCACATCTCATAGTTTTACTCCATCATGCATGTGGATGCCTAATGATGAGCTTATTTCATAAAACACCATCTACGTACGTACGATCAAGAAAGATATATATGTGTGTGTGTGGGTTTTATTTATTTATGTGTGTGTGTGTGTGAGAATGATAGATGATGATGAGAATATATATATAGGTCAGCAAGCATAACTGCAGACGCACTTGTAGCCTTTGCAAAAGCCACTGAGCAATCCTTCGCCTCTCGCACACAGATCGTCACACTCGGGCGGGTCATTTGACGAAGTAAAGCATGGTCCTTTGAAGAACTTGCTCGGCTTCTCGCATGTCCGCGCCTCCGTCTTCACCACCACTTCTCCTGCAGTATATATCATTCATTCATATATATAAGAAAAATGTTGAAGAAGAAGAAGAAGAAGAAAAAGACCTGGGATACACATATTTATATATATAGAAAGAGAGAGACTTACGAGCAGCCAAGAGAAGGATGAGAATGGAAAACACAACAACAAGTGACTTCCTTTCCATAATGTCTTCTTCGATCTACTGCTTAATGAGTGTATGTGTGATGCATAAGGAAGAAGACAAGGTTGGTATTTATAGAGCTGGGGTGGCTGCTGCATAATGTCTTCTTCGAGCTACTGCATAATGTCTTCCAAACATGCACTTCATTGTTTTGCAAGAATATGCCATTTGGCAGGCACCCTCAAGAGTCAACAATGTGAAGGTAGGGTCCACCCATGTATTGACAACGCGTGAACAAATATATAATGTGGGAAGAGTTGTCCGCTGTACTTGAATAAGGTCCAGAAGTTGACTAATTTGCTCCTGCGTTAGATTATATCTGATAGAGTGTTCAGCATATTTGTTTAAGACATTTAAATTATGAGTGAAGTATATCTTCACAGGCAAAACACAAAAAGAAGTTCACAATATTTGTAATAAATAACTATTGGTTTTGTGCATTGCATGGAGGAGTTCATTTCTATGTGATGCTTCAATTAGATCATAAAAAGTTGGTGTTAGGCGTGATACCTTTCTTGTTATTTTACTCACTCATATTTTTTCAAAAGCATACAACATTAAGAGAGAAACGAAATTCCATAAGGTCTTTATTTTTCTTTAATCCAAACAAATTAGGACCAAATTAGGAATATAAAAAAGAAAGTAGAAAATAATCATCCTAAATTACATTTATTAACTTTATAAGGAATGAATGATCCAGAATATAAGTTACCTCCAATTTAATTAATGTTATTTTTTATATTTTGCTCTTTTAATTGATACTTACTTTTCAACTTTACCCACTCATTCTCTCTCTAAGATAACACTTCTATCCAATTAAACACATTTCTCAATAAGGGTAAAAGTGGAAGAAATTTATATTTTATGACATATGAAATGATTTAACTATCATTTTTTTGTTTCCTGGGATATAGTTGAAGTGCCCTACATTGTCGACCAGAGGGAGTATGATATTTGAGTTTAGTGTAATTGGTCAGAATAATATCGAAAATCACTTGAATTTTAGGGCAATTTTAATACTTTTAACTATTTTTATTAGTTTGTGAGAATTAATAGCTGATGCATTATAATGAGAACAAGAAGGGGTATAAATATCGGAAGGATGGGGCTTCTATAAATAATTAAATATTATGAGTTTAAAAGAAGCTAGTGGAGTAAACTATACTGTGTTTGTCTATATAAAATTTTGTGATAATCAGTAAATACTTTCATAAGCTTCTCAAGTTATTAAGTTTGTCTGTCTCCATAACCCAAATTTTTTTACTCCCAGAATTAATACAAATTAACAGAAATTAACTCACAAGTAGCATAAAAAGAATGGATTAATTCATAAATAAAATGTTCAAGTTTGGATGAAAATATATAGTGCAATAGATGAGTAACATTATAAACTGTTCAACTTTGAAGCTAATATTATTTCTCGGTTGCATTTAATACTCAATGTTATATGTTGTGGTTGCCCACCTTCCCCTTCCACCACATGTCTCTTTTAAGATACTTCTTCAAGTCCTTTTTATAAAAAATTCAATAACTGATTTTAAAAAATGGTTAAAATTAGTTAAAAATAATAAGTATATCTTGAAATAAACTTTTTCTCTAAGTATGCATTTATTTATACAGACAAGTAAAAAAGAGAAATAGAGTAAACATAAATATCAACAACCCTTTTAATCAATGTAATATATATATATATATATATATAATTAATGAAGGACACAAATGAACAAAATCTTATTAAATATTAAAATAACTTTTATCAGGCTCTTATAATAAAAATCAAGACAATTTAAATTTTAAGCTTTTATGTAATTAAATTTTGAAGGACAAATTCCCTATAACATTTGAAGGGCTTGTGGGAACCACCCACGCAACACAAGGAATTGCCTTTATTTGGGTCACTATGTTGGGCCAATTTCTGCACATTTTGGGCTTCATGATTATTGAGATCTGGTCAGTGGGCTTGGGCGCATTTTTTATGACCTTAAATAATAAAATTGTGCCCAAAACAAACCTTGCAAGGCCCAAGTATAGTGTTACTATTAATTCCGGTCCATAATATAAATCTCTTTAATTAATTTATCAAAACTAAAAAATGTTAGTAAACCATAAAATTAGCATGGTTTGTGAAACCGGACCGGATCGGCCGGTTTAGACCGGGAACCGGCCAACCGGCCGTGAAACCGGTCCGGTTTAGGGCAAAACTAGTCTGACCCGGCCAACCCGGACAGGTTCTGAAGGGTCAACCTTGGTTCCTCTTTTTTTTTTAAAATTTTTAAAAAAGGCAATCTGATTTGATCATTTGAAGCAACATATGATTATTTTACTACTGATCTAAAGTATTGAAATGAAATATGGTACCACTCTGGTCCTATTTATAAGTCCCCTTTTGACCAAATCACACATACCAAGAAAATGTAGTTAGCTCAATGATTATGAGATGAATTTTCAACTTTACCCTCATTTATGATTGGATACCTTCAACTCTTTCTTCTCTCTCTATTTTCATTGGTACAATTAATATGGACAAAATTATCACAATCTCATTTATTTAGTCAAAGGGGACTTATAAATAGAACCAAATTTTTTTGGTCAAAATGGACTTATAAATAGGACCAGAGTGGTATGTGAAATTTATGTTGGTGTGATGAGAAATTAATTATTTTCCATTTTTTATACTTCACCGGTCTAGCCCGGGTTGACTCCAGATTGACTCCGATCTGACCCACTAACCCTTAACCCAAGACTCCCGACCGGGTTGATCCACCGGTCCCGGTTTGAGAACCTTGAAAATTAGCCTTAAATTTAAAGAAATATTTAACTCTATCCATATTAAATTTGATTTTAACGGGGAGAAAAAATACAATGAGCCATGTTTAAATATTAATTACAAGGGAAAAATTTACAGATTAACATTAATTGCTCTCAAAGTGACTTACTACCTCCAATTCTAAATATAAGACCTAGTTGACTTTTTTAGAAGATTAAGGAAGCTAATTAAATTACTTTAAAGTATTTAACATTTACCATTTTTTCTTTAAACTAATTTGTCTGATTTATAAAATGATACATAATTTAATCATACACAATGTATGATATGGTTAAATAACTTATTTAACTTCCTTAATCTCTTCAAAAAGAAAAAAAAAGTCAATTAAGTAATATATTTAGAACTAGAGTTAATATATTGTGGACTAAACCAATCGAATTTTCTTGAAGATGAAAACAAACATATTGAAGCGTCACCAAAGTCGTTCAATATAGTTTTCATATTTATAAGTCTTTTCTCTTAAATATTCATCATTTGAAACAAAAAGTAACCTTCTAACTTCCATTTCATTAAAAAGAATATATAATAAGTTTTTTTTTTACCTGAATATATAATAAATATGAACTCTAAAAATAGCACCGAAACCAATATCACCCTCATCCGGATTAATCCACTTGCCCACCGGTTTATCCGAGATGATCTTTAGGACAACCAGCCTTTCAGCCAATTTTTCAGTTATAATATATACATATTTGAAATTAGAGTAGTTATGTAATTAGAATAAGCAATAACCGTTAAAGAAGAGGGAAAGCTAATATTTGGAGCTTAATAGCTAGATAGACAAAGGCTTATGTAATGGAAATGTTTCGTCCACTAGTTGTTGAAGATTTAGACACAAGATCATGTTAGTTAGCTAAGATTTCACCTCTATTATAAAATCGGATTGACTTTGGATCGGCCTGCTTTCGACCATGAAACCGTCTAACCTGGTCATCTAACCGGTGCGACCCGACCGGTTTAACCAATTCAATATTTATTTAGCATTTTCCAATTTCAAAAATTCATATATAATTCTACATGTTTTAAAAAAATTATAAATTAAAACTCTATGGAAAATTTGAGATGTCTACTTTCTAAGTAATAATCCAAGTTCACTTTATCACCGGTCTAGCCCTCGATTAGCTTCGGTTTGACTCCTACTTAACCTACACGACCCACTATCCAAACCGGTTTAGTGACCGATCTAGATCTAACAACCTTGGATTTCACTTAGAGTTAATCATTAGGTGCGCAGGTCACCTACGTTTCTATAAAATATTTCGGTCATTCCATTCTAAATCATAATTTATAATTTATATTGCCTCTTGTCTATATAATTCTTAACCCTTTTTAGAATACACATTTATGGTTGTATCTTTTGATACTTCTTATGTAAGCTGTGATTAATCACTTTGTCGGAGTTCTGGTAAAAAAAAAAACTTTTGTGGGTTAAGAAATTAAAGTTAGGTAAAAATAATGGCTATTCATTATAAGAGATCTCAAGATTACCCCAATTAATAAAAATCATTAATTAGAGGCGTTTGGTTAATTAGTTGAAAAATTTTATAATCAGTTACGGATACTCGGCCAAAAAAATAAATAATTTAAATAAAATATGTAATATTATGAAACATAAATAGGAAATCTTTAAAATAATTACAAGAAGGAGTAAATATTTAGACACGTAATTAAGTGAAAATTATTTGCTCTGTTATGACTTGTGTGAATTTCAAGACTAGCTATGATTAGCGTTAATACTATGAAACCTAACAAGATTAGCTATGAGTATAGTGAAGCAAGAAACCTACCACACTTCTCTCTCAACCCTGATCACTTCTCAACAGGGGAGTTTCACAAGGCGGAGAAAATGAATACTTCTCATTTATCAATATGGAAGTTTTACAAACTAGTTTCAAATAATATGCTATGGAAACTATTTATAGGCAAATGTTCTTAATTGTCCAAGACGTACAACTACCTAATGAATGACAATTACAATTACAATCAGACTATATACAATCACACAATTACACAATATTTATATATTCTAACAGCTTATGTGCTCGATTTGGGACTTAGGGCCGATAGAGAGGTTAATATGCAATTTAAGTTGAAACTTCTCAGAAACGGACGTTAAATAAAGTCAATAACTTAATTAACTACCTATCATTCACTATATATACATATTCTTTATAAGTATAACTTATATAAATTTTAATGTAATGATAGGAGTGTATAGTAGCAGAAAACATGGTTGTTAATGGATAAGAAATGGAAGCTTCAAATATACAGAAAGTGAAATACAAAGAGAGAGAGCACAAAGACCAGCGAGCTAACAATTGCACATCTCATAGTTTTACATCTCATCATGCAAGTGGATGCCTAATGATGAGCTTATTTCATCAAACACCATCTATGTACGTACAGTTAAGAAAGATATATGTGTGTGTAGGTTTTATTTATTTATTTATATGTGTGTGTGTGTGTGAGGATGATAGATGATGATGAGAATATATATATATAGGTCAGCAAGCATAAGTGCAGACGCACTTGTAGCCTTTGCAAAAGCCACTGAGCAATCCTTCATCTCTCGCACACTGATCGTTACAGATGTGCGAGTTGTATGTCCCTCTAAAGCATGGTCCTTTGTAGAACTTGCTCGGCTTCTTGCATGTCCGCGCCTCCGTCTTCACCACCACTTCTTCTGCAGTATATATCATTCATTTATATATATAAGAAAAATATTGAACAACAAGAAGAAGAAGAAAGACCTGGGATACACATATTTATATATATAGAAAGAAAGAGACTTACGAGCAGCCAAGAGAAGGATGAGAATGGAAAACACAACAAATGACTTCCTTTCCATAATGTCTTTTTCGATCTACTGCTTAATGAGTGTGTGTGTGTGATGCATAAGGAAGAAGACAATGTTGGTATTTATAGAGCTGGGGTGGCTGCTGCATAATGTCTTCTTCGAGCTACTGCATAATATTAGAACCATACACTGAAGATAACACGATACATGCCACGTCATTCCTGACTTGAAATGATAAGATATTCTTCTTGTGTTTTTTAGATCCAAAATAAGATTCCCATTAAGGAACTCACTCCCTTAACTTCTTCGGACCACGCTTCAGTGCTCGTCCGTAGGACTCGAGAGAGAGCTCGTCCGTACGGACGAGCTTCTGGGCCGTCAGATTTGATCTGGATGGTCCGGATCTGATTTTTTTACTTTCATATTTTTTATCAAAAATAATTTTAATGGGTAGAGGACCTAAAATAAAGATAATCTCTCAACTAACATTTTTTGAAAAAATGATTTTTTTCATATAGAAAAAAATAAAAACGAAAATAAAAAAAAATAAGATCCGAGCCGTCCCGGTTCGAGATCGGGACGGTTACTGAGCTCGTCCGTACGGACGAGCTCCCCTCGTCCCAAACAAGCTGGGGAAACCGATTCCTAACTTCTTCTTATAAATATGAGTAATAAAAAGAACATCCACAAGTGAAGTCGGCTTCATTGAATGTATGGTGTCCTTTTTTTATAGGAGCCTGATAATATATAATTATCTAAAAATTTAGTGATTTTTTTTTTTACATTTCATTAATTATATTTATTACATTAATTATAAGATTGGTGACATTTACGTTCATTTTATTTATCTCTCTTACTTATTTCTCATAAATAAAGGCATACTAAAAAATAATGTTTATTTCGGACATACGTATTATTTTTAAATAATTTTAACTATTTTCTTAAATCGCGTTATTTGATTATTAGGCTCTTGTAATAAAATATTCAAAAGCATATTAGGAGAGAAACGAAATTCCATAAAAACTTTAAAGTTCTTTAATCCAAACAAATTAGAACCAAATTAGGAATATAAAAAAGAAATTAGAAAATAATCATCAATAAATTATATTTAATAACTTCTAGAAGGAATGAATGATCCAAAATATAAGTTACCTCCAATTAAATTAATGTTATTTTTTCTATTTTGCTCTTTTAATTAATACTCACTTTTCAACTTTGTCCACTCATTATATCTCCTCATTCTCTCTCTAAGATAACACTTCTATCCAATTAAACACATTTCTTAATAAGGGTAAAACTGGAAGAGATTTATATTTTATGACATATTAATAAAACTTATAAAAAAATTTACACCTGAAAAATAAAATTTGTGGACATCAAATTATTTACAAAAAAAAATTTTGGGCACACTTGAGTGTGAATCCTCACACTCAAGTGTTCCCATTGTAAAATGAACGGGCCGTGCGTTTTGTTTTTAGGCACTTGACACCCAATTTTTTTTTTTTTTTTTTTTTAGGGCACTTGAGTGTGAAATCTCACACTCAAGTGTACACTTGAGTGTGAGGTTTCACACTCAAGTGTATGCTAGTTTTACACAACATTTTGTTACCCGACACTTGACGCATGCATTTTTTGTGTTCATGTGTTCTTTTTACGATTCATTTTGATTCATTTTACTGATTCAAAAATCATTGCTTTTTTCTATATTATTTTTCATCGCTTGACCTTTAAACTTGAGCTTCATTCCTTACTCCTCCTTACGTAGTCCTTGGTATTATTTTTCGATGCGTAGAAGTTTCCGTCCTCGGTTTTTTACGGTATTAGGAAAGTCGTCATTGGAGAATGAAGGGAACTTAATATCAAAAAATGAGAATGACTTCTCTTTTTCATCGCTTGCCTCCGAGTGATTGACCGGCAATCTCTACAGGTATGCTAGTCTGAGAATATGATTCAGATCTTCGTCTTCAGTTCTATATTATACATAGTCTCTGTTATCTCTGTTTCAAGATCAATGAACGGGGAGCTCGATCGAAATTTTTACGGGTTTGTTTCGAAAATTCAAAATAAGATTCAACAGACTCAAAAATGTTTATGAGTTTGTTTCTGAAATTTTTTAACCAGCAACGATCGAAAATGTAACTTGAAGGCATTTGGGAGCTCGATCTAAAAAGACACACCAGCAACGCAGGAGAGCCCAAAAATTTTGTTCTCTTCTTTGCGGATTGAAGACACAAGAAGCTCGCAAGGGTAAGTGTGTCTTTCTCGATTTTCCGTAGTCGCTGGAAAATGGGTTCCCACCAAATTGGTGGGAACCCATTTTCCCATGTATAAGGGAAAATCGCCTGTGGCCGGAAAACGGGTTGACGGGGAAAATGCGAACCAAACAATAGTGGACAATGGAAAATGCTCATTTTCCTTTTCCTTCTTCCAATTTTCCGCCATCCAAACGGGCCCTAAATGATTTAACTGTCATTTTTTGTTTCCCATGATATACTTGAAGAGCCCTACATTGTCTACCAGAGTGAGTATAATATTTGAGTTTAGTGTAGTTGGTAAGGGTAATATTGGAAATCACTTGAATTTTAGGGCAACGTTAATACATTTAACTATTTTTATTAGTTTGTGAGAAGTGGTAGTTGATGCCTTATAATGAAGACCGGAGGAAAGCATAAATATTGGAGGATGGGGCTTCTATAAATAATTAAATATTATAAGTTTAAGAGAAGTTAGTGGAGTAAATTATAATGTGTTTGTCTATATGAAATTTTGTGATAATCAGTGAATACTTTCATAAGCTTCTTAAGTTATCAAGTTTGTCTGTCTCCATAACCCAAATTTTTTTACTCCCAGAATTAATACAAATAGAATAAACTCACAAGTATCATAAAAAGAATGGATTAATTCATAAATAAAGCGTTCAAGTTTTGGATGATAGTGCAATAGATGAGTAACATTATAAACTGTTCAACTTTGAAGCTAATATTATTTCTCGATTGCATCTTCAGAATCGGGGCACTGGGTTAAGGGTTAGTGGGTCCCACCGGAGTCAACACGGAGTCAACCAGGGCTAGACCGGTGAGGTCTAAAAAATTGGAAAATAATTAATTTCTCATAACACCAACATAAATTTCACATACTATATCTCATTTCAATACTTTAAATCAGTAGCAAAATAACCATATATTTCAATACTTGTGACATATTCAAATATTCTTAACAATTTTCTTTACAACCTACATTTGAGACAAAATATTCAGATTAGAGTATTTTCAACCTACATTTCCCTCCATTAACACAGATTCAGGAAAACACAGATATTCACAGACCAGAACCTCACAAACCCAAAAGCAAACCAAACCCTCAGGAATCCAAACCAAACCGAAAAGCAAATCAACCACTAAGCATAGCCAACCGAAAACAAAGCAACCATGACAACTTCGGGACAAAAAAAAAAAAAAAAAAAAAAAAAAAAGGAACCAGGTTGACCCTTTAACCGGTCCGGGTTGAACCGGGGTTCACGGTCGATCGATTTCAACTGGCATGGCGGTTGTCCGTTTCACAAACCATGGGTTGCATTTAATACTCAATGTTATATCTTGTGGTTGCCAGTTGCCTAGATCTGGCTTTGAAAGATCAATGATCATGTTCTTTTAGTTTTCTATTTTAATGTATTAAGGGCTAGATTGTTATAATCTGCTCCTGAACTCTTTTTATCAAGCCTCGGCTTGCCTGTTTTTCTCCAAAATAATAATAATAATAATAATAATAATATGTTGTGGTTGCCCACCTTCCCCTTCCACCACTTGTCTCTTTTAAGATACTTCTTCGAGTCTTTTTTATAAAAACTCAATAATCGAATTACGCGATTTAAAAAAGGAGTTTACACTTCTTATATTGCATGAGAAGAAGAAGAAGAAGATTCTTACACACATAAATGGTGGGACCCACATCTTTTTGTATCTATGACATGAGGATATATTTCTCCTACAACATGAGAAATATATTTCCCTTTAAAAAAAGGTTAAAATTAGTTAAAAATAATAAATATGTCTTGAAATAAAATTTTTCTCTAAGTATGCATTTATTTATAAGGGACAAGTAAAAAGAGAAATAGAGTAAACATAAATATCAGTAACTTTTTTTAATTAATGTAATATATAGAATTAATGAGATGCACAAATGAAAAAACTCATTAAATATTAAAACAACTTTTTATTAGGCTCTTATAATAAAAACAAAGATAATTTAAATTTTAGGTTTATGTAATTAAATTTTGAAGAACAAATTCCCTGTAACATTTGAGGGGCTTGTGGGAACCACCCACGCAACATAAGGAATTGCCTTTATTAGGGCCACTATTGTTGGGCCAATTTCTGCACATTTTGGGCTTCATGATTATTGAGATCTGGTCAGTGGGCTTGGGAGCATTTTTTATGACTTTACATAATAACATTGTGCCCAAAACAAACCTTGCAAGGCCCAAGTATAGTGTTACTATTAGTCCATAATATAAATCACTTTAATTAATTCATCAAAACAAAAAAAATGTTAGTAAATCATAAAATTAGCCTTAAATTTAAAGAAATTTTTAAATTTACCCATATTAAATATGGTTTTAATCGAGAGAGACAAATACAATTAACCATATTTAAACATTAGCTATAAGGAAAAAATTTACAAATTAACATTAATTGCTCTTAAAGTGACTTACTAGTTACTACCTTCAATCCTAAATATAAGACCTAGTTGATTTTTTTAGAAGATTAAAAAAGCTAATTAAATTAATTCAAAGTATTTAACATTTACCATTTTTTCTTTAAACTAATTTGTCTGACTTATAAACTGATATATAATTTAATCATACACAACGTATAATATAGTTAAATAAATTTAACTTCTTTAATCTCTTAAAAAAATCAATTAAGTGTTATATTTAAAACTAGAGTTAATATATTGTGGACTAAACCAATCGAGTTTTCTTGAACATGAAAACAAACATATTGAAGCGTCACCAAAGTCGTTCAATATAGTTTTCATATTTATAAGTCTTTTTTCTTAAATATTCATCATTTGAAACAAAAAGTAACCTTCTAACTTCCATTTCATTAAAAAGAATATCTAATAAGTATTTTTTTTACCTGAATATATAATAAATATGAACTCTAAAAATAGCACCGAAACCAATATCACCCTCATCCGGATTAATCCACTTGCCCACCGGTTTATCCGAGATAATCTTTAGGACAACCAGTCTTTCAGCCAATTTTTCAGTTATAATATATACATATTTGAAATTAGAGTACTTATGTAATTAGAATAAGCAATAACTGTTAAAGAAGAGGGAAAGCTAATATTTGGAGCTTAATAGCTAGATAGACAAAGGCTTATGTAATGGAAATGTTTCGTCCACTAGTTGTTGAAGATTTAGACACAAGATCATGTTAGTTAGCTAAGATTTCACCTATATTATAAAATCGGATCGGACTGGATCGGCCAGCTTGACCATGAAATCGTCTAACTGGTCATCTAATCAGTACAGCCCGACCGGTTTAACCAATTCAATATTTATTTAGCATTTTTTGATTTCAAAAATTCATATATAATTCCACATGTTTTAAAAAAATTATAAATTAAAACTCTATGGAAAATTTAAGATATCTACTTTCTAAGTAATAATCCAAGTTCACTTAATCATTGGTCTAGCCCTCAATTTGCTCCGGTTTGACTCTGATTTAAATCACTGACCCTTGACCCACTATCCAGACTAAATCAATGGCCAATCCAATTTAATAACCTAGAATTTCACCTAGAGTTAATCATTACGTGTGCAGGTCACCTTCGTTTCTATAATTTATAATTCATAATGCCTCTTGTCTGTATAATTCTGAACGCTTTTTAGAATACACATTTATGGTTGTATCTTTTGATACTTCTTATGTAAGCTGTGATTAATTACTTTGAGTTCTGGTTAAAAAAAAAAAACTTTATGTGAGTTAAGAAATTAAAGTTAGTTAAAAATAATGGATATTCATTATAAGAGATCTCAAGATTACCCCAATTAATAAAAATCATTAATTAGAAGGGTTTGGTTAATTAGTTGGAAAATTTTATAATCAGTTATGAATACTTGCGAAAAAAATTAATAATTTAAATAAATTATGTTATATCATGAAACATAAATAGGAAATCTTTAAATATTGAGACACGTAACATGTTACTTCCTCTTGTCCTTATTATAAGGCACTAACTAACTTTTCTTACAAACTAATAAAAATAGTTAAAGTCAATAAAGTTGTCCTAAAATCTAAGTAATTTTCAATATTACACCTACTAATTGTCCTAAACTCTAATATCATATTAATTATTACTCTCACCCACGCTTTATTAATTACAAAAGTGACATGGGAAAAAATAATTAATACTTATTGAAAATAAGCAAATGCCTTATAAAAAAGACCAAATAAACTTACTAGTTGATGTCTTATAATAAGAACCAAAGCGGGTATAATAATAAACAAAGTTATGAACATGTTAAGTGAAAATTATTTGCTCTATTATGACTTGTATGAATTTCAAGACTAACAATGATTAGTGTTAATACTATGAAACCTAACAAGATTAACTATGACTAGTGAAACAAGAAACCTAGCACACTTCTCTCTCACGTAAACTCCATTATCTCATGTTGAGCTTCAAATGACCCACCCCAAGTTTTTTTTTTAAATTTTTTCAACCGCCCACGCCAATGGGGGCATGCTATTTTTATTTAATCTTTAAAAATATGGGGAGAGACATGATGTCACTAATATTTATTGGGATCGAATGGTAAGGTATTTATCCTTTTTTTAAACATGTCCTTAGTTTGAGGCTTGCAAATGAAGTAGATGGCATTGATAGCTCTTCTCTCCCACTATGGAGACCGACCCTGAGTGAATCTAGATTAGTCTAGACCCTGATAAATCATTTGAGTTATGTTACCAACACTCATTGGGATCGAATGGTAAGGTATTTATTCTTCTTTAAACATTTCCTTGGTTTGAGGTTTGTAAATGAAGCAGATGGCATTGATAGCTCTTCTCTCCTATCATGGAGACCGACCTGGAGCGAATCCATATTAGTCTAGACACTGATAAATCCTTCAAATTGAGAAGAGGTAGGTCTAAGATACTGGATGCTAAAAAAAAAAAGATTATATATGATGTTATCTTTTGGGTGAAGCAAACAGGGAATGGACTCGTGATGGCATTTTGAGTTTCGGCACAGAAAGTTTGTCTGCCTTTGAATCACATCCACAAAATGACCTCCACTTCTTGATTACTTCTCTCTTGCCTTTCTAGAATTTCTAAGTGCTCTCGTGAGTGTATGTGGGACTGAAACCTCAAAACATTATCACTATATGTTACTCCATGATTTATATCCACTTAATTGGTCCGACAAAAATTCATCCACTTTCATCAAATGTCATCCTCATAATTAATATAGAATATTCAGAAAATATAACGAGACCTTCGATTTGCAAATTTATGAACAGTGTATCTTATTTTAATATCCATCCTAATTCAATATTATTGCTTATTAAAAACCGCATCACGTGCATAGATATGTATGGTACTCCCTCTGGTCCTAATTATAAGACATAATTGACTTTTTTGGAAAGATTAAAGAAGATAATTAAATTATTTTAGAGTATTTTTATTTTTATTTTTTTCTTCAAATCAATTAGTTATACTAATAAACTAATATATAATATAAGATACATAACATATGAAATGATTATATAACTTATTTAACTTCCTTAATTTCTCCAAAAAAAGTCAACTATATCTTTATAATTAGGACGGAGATAGGATTGTTTATGAGAAATACTGTGTCACAACTCACATCACATCATCTCAATCCTACCTGATGAAATTAAAGACAATAATGTTGATAACTTGATAGATAAACAAAGTCATCAAAGAGGGACCCATATAGAAAGTTTATAGATTCTTCAGTGAAAGGATGGTGTTAGTATGAATTGATAGGAACTAACTGTAAATCGCATATCTATAATTTGGTTTTAAACATATTTTTAACGTATAGCTTATAAAATGCGAGTATTTTTATACAAAGGAAATAAAGGAAAAATCTAAATACAAGAATATTAGCAATCAACACAGCCACCATCAGTACTTCATGCAATTTGTGAAATTTTCACTTGATAAAAACGTTGCATCATACTTATGATTTAAGAGAAAGCTCTAAGAAAGAATGTTGAAAATGAATAAGGATTATAAAATAAAAACAGAGTGCACCTTGTTAGGGGGAAACTTTTAATCATATACGTTCCATCCGGTCCATAATATAAATCACTATAACCAATCCATCATAATCAATAAATGGTAATCAACTTATTAAATTTGTCTTAAATTAAAGAAAATCTACAAATTTATTTATATTAAATGAGATTTTGAATGAAAAAGAGAAATACAATGAGTTATATGTTTAAATATTAATTACATCGATAAAATCTTTTAAAAAAAATTACTCTCTAAATGACTTCTATCATAGATTGAGTCATTTTTCTAGAAACTACTTATAAATTAGAAAGAGTGTGTGTATCTTTTTTTTTTTTTTTTTTGCTCAAGGGAAAGAGTGTGTGTATCTATATATATATATATATATATATATGGGTTTACATGAAAAGAAGAAGATTTTTATACACATATTAAAAATGGTAGGGCCCACATATATATATAATTAGAATTATATATATATATATATGTCCTACCATTTGATGTGTGTCTGGCGTGAAATACGGTAATACATTTCTCCTACATGAAAAGTGATATATATATATATATATATATATATATATATATCTCGGGAGAGAAGGAATTGGATGGAGAGTGGGAACAAAAAGAGGCGGGAGCATGATAGCCCGTGAAGAAGTGGGTCGGCTGTGGAGTGGAGTGGGCAGTGGCGTGGAAGAGAGAGAGAGAAAGAGGTCACGGGACAATAAATTCTTACATACTCTAATATATTAATACTGCCATCTCATTTATATTTTGATTAATTAAAATATAATAATGTATTTTATTTTAATCCTATATAACAAATAAGTCATTTATAAAAATTTAAATTTTATAATTTTAAGAATGATAAGAAGAACTTGTGTTTTTTAAAATCAAACTATTTAAAAGAGAGAGAAAGACAGGCACTCATCAATTCACATTCTTTAGAAAGACATGGACTTATCAATTCACATTCTTTCTCCTTTTATCCATTTGTTGTCAATGGCTCAATGCCCTCCGTTCATTTTTTCCTTCTTGTTTCTTTATCTATATATAAGAATTTTTTTTCAAGAATAACCTAGTTTTTTTAATGAAATATTAACTTTATTACAAGTTTTAAATTATATTTTTTATTTTCGTCACCATGAATTATTAATTAATGATCTCATTGTATTAATCCTTTTTGTCGCTTTATTATAAGGCACCAACTGTCAATTTTCACGAACCAATAAAATTAGTTAAAAACATTACAGTTTACCTAAAATTTAAGTGGTTTCCAATATTACCTCTACTAACTACCTTAAACTCAAATATCATACTATTCTTGCCCTATTTATAAGTCTCTTTTGACAAAAAAAAAAAAAAAAATTAGTCCTATTTATAAGTCCTCTTTCAAGTAATAAATAAGATTGTGACAATTTTATCCATATTAATTGTACCAATAAAAATAGAGAGAGAATAAAGATTTAAAAGATACACATTCATAAATGAGGGTAGAGTTGATAATTTACCTCATAATTATCAAGCTAACATTATCTCTCCTTAGTATGTATGATTTAATTAAAATGGACTTATAAATAGGATCAGGGTGGTATAAATTAGCACTCACTCTCACTATCCTTATAAAATATGGACAAACATGGAAACATAAATTAAATGCACATTGAAACCTTGCAAGTTTTTGTTAGTTGGTGTCTTATAATAAAGACCAAAGGAAGTATTTAACAAGAAGAAAGGCTTATCATCAAATAAAATCATCACCAAATTTGTCTCCATCAATAATCATAAACTCAATCAATCCCTTTGAACCTTTCCGTGACATTTTAATGCAAAGTGAAAATCAATGACAATAATGTAGGAGTTGTTTGAAACTCCATACCAAAATTAACCCACCCCAATTTTAGGTTCATCATCTACCTACCCTTTTTCAATCAAAGACTTTGGACTCAACTTAATTATTCGCACTATTTCCTGTTTCTATCATTAATTCTTGATTAGAACATTTACCTGTTAATCTTTAATAGCAATATATTCTAAATATATGAATAATTTATGCATCATTGTGATAAAGGGATCAAAAAGACATAAAAAGACCACTGAAATATGAGAATTTTGACATGTTTTGTTGAATTCTCCTAATTATATAATTTTACAGGAAAAAACTTAATTCCAAATTAATCCCTAAAAATTCATGAAAATAAAAGTCAATTTGAGGAATATTTTTGTAATTCTTATATTTCAGAGGTTCTTATATGTATTTCCCCCTTGTCATATAAGCAAGACTTTCTCAAAATGAGGGCTCATAAACTATTGCTTATGGGAACAATCAAGCTACTGAGGAAGGAAACGTCTGATCAATTACAATTAATAAGGACATGGAAGAATTGAGTTTTGCAGATGACTTACGTCTAATAGAAAACATTTGGACGCTATCTGATTCAACCTTCAAAGCAAAAAGAAGAGAAAATTAGCAAGTATCACTCATGGAATTGGAGAAAAATCTGCCCCTCACAAGCCAATACTGTCAAGACTTGCACTCCACCATCATTAACTGTATACCTCTTTACAATCATCCCAATCCGTCCTCATCTTTTAATATAAAATATATTTAAAGAGTTGATTTTAATTCTAAATATGAGAAATGATTTTTATATTTGTCAATCTTTTCTTAATTTTACCTTTATTCATACTCCATCAACAATAATAAAGGAATATATAAAATGAGGGAATCAAGAAAAATGACTATAATAATATTTAAAAATATACATATCATATTAACTAACTTAGAAGAACGGATACTTCCTTGTGCGCATAATTGTGACCATTTAAGAAGGATGCTTTGTTATGTAGAAGGACCAGCATTTGTATTTTCGTGCTATACTTCTTTTAAGATGTACTAGTAATAATCGAACTGACAACTCCTTGATTAGTCTTGAGTCTCAAACCAAAAGGGCTATAATTACTGGTTGCTATACTTCTCAAATAATACTAAATCATTTATTTTTAATCTCTTACTTTAAGCTAGTTACGACTTATAACAAGCCAATTTCTTGTCTGCCATAGATTATATCTCTGAAAAAAATAATAATAAAAAGATAGGGAAATGGGGTTTTATCCATCTTGATGGACACATAACGAAAATGATCCTAAGGGGCACCTAAATTTTTAAATACTTATATAATCATTTGAAATTAAACGTTACAGTATGGGGAAAAGCATTCTTAACTTTTTTGTTGCCTTTAACATGTTAACCGCAACTAGAAAGAACTCACTTTTCCCCTATAAATAATAGCCCACTTCTCTTCTCTCTCTCACACACACACAAACACCAAAACAAAACTCAGATGCCTTTTTCTCTCAAGATCATGGAGGTAATGAAACCCCATTTCTCCATCTCTCTGTATTTCAATCGTATATTTTTGCAAGAATAATCTCTAGCCGTACATGCTCTGTTTTTTTAAATGCTCTGTTTTTGCAGGTGATGAGAAAAATAGTTGTGGCTCTGATAGTGGTGGGGCTGGCGATTTCAGAGAAGGGGGAGAGCAGGCATGTGAGGGATGTGACGACGTCGTTTGAGTACTCAGCGATGAATTGCAGAGCGCACAGTGCATCGTTGAGCGACTTTGGAGGCGTGGGAGACGGGAAGACATCGAACACGAAGGCGTTTCAGAGTGCGATAAGAGAACTGAGTAAGTACTCGTCGCAGGGAGGGGCTCAGCTGTACGTTCCTCCTGGGAAATGGCTCACCGGAAGTTTCAGTCTCATCAGTCACTTCACGCTTTATCTTCACAGAGACGCTGTTCTTCTTGGTTCTCAGGTATGTACTGTTGTAGTTCTTCCTCTGTTTGGGCAGAGAAGGAAGGAATCTGCTTTTTCTGTTGTGAGAAAATGGGGATGAGGGGTGGAATTGTCATTGCACATATAAGGACATAAAAATTGACGTTTGCAAGGGATTCACGGGTTGCAAATCGTGTAGGACATCATCCCATAATTAATGTAGGAAAATGAGCCTCAAAAAGTTAAAGTGGGTTGTTCTGTTACAATTATTGACCCAATGGCCCCAAAGTATCTCACTTAAATTGCGGGTGTGAATTCTTTTTTACTTTTTGAGAAAAAAGAAAAAGGAAAATTTTCTTTTTTGACTTGGATATCAATGGATGTGGGACCGGGAGTTGCTTTCGACTGGGTAGATGATGGTAAAAAAATAGTAAAATGTTATGTACAATCCCTTTGTTTAATAAATGCATAGAGTATATATTATTTTTATAGAATTTATTAGAAGTGAAAAAATCATGAATCATGACTTGTGTGAATTTTAGACTTGATATAAAATAAGGAAAAAATTGGATATTAATTTTCTTTTCCAAAATGGTAAGAATGAGTTGTTATTAATTAAAAACTAGGTAACATTTCGTGTATCATGAAAGTTAAAGAATGGACCCCATTATTTATCATCTATGAATAATGTGATCAACTATAATTTTTTTTTTTTTTTTTTTATTATTTTGGGAAAACAGAAAAGCAAAATTTTCAAATTAGAAAGGAGATGGAGGGTGGTAATTGAAAGGCACAAGTTGTAAGTATTTGTAAGATGAGCAAGAGAAATCTGTTATATATTTGGAAGGCATTCAATTACAATTATAATTATTTAATGGTTTTTTAGACTATTTTATATCAAAAAGACTTTTTATATCTTTGCCACTTCATTGAAAATAAGTGGTAGTGAAAATGATGGTGGATGATGAATCAGGACATAAACGAGTGGCCAGTGTTAAAGCCCCTTCCATCTTATGGACGAGGAAGAGATGCGGCGGCTGGAAGGTTCAGCAGCCTCATCTTCGGCACCAACCTCACCGATATCATCATCACCGGTAACCACCCTCTTCAACTACTACTCAAAAACCCTAACTCATTTATCAATCTCAGTTTCATATTTTATACTTTAAGCGTTAACCCTACTTTATACTCATCGATTATAATTAAATACTTTTGTAATAAATTACACTATAAAAGTGTTCCTATAATTAGACCGGAGGTAGTATTCTTTTCCATCCTAACTATATGAAGAAGTTAAGTGATTTGTTTAGATAGTACTACCTCTAATCCTTAATATAAGACTCAGTTAGATTTTTTGGACAGAATTTTTGTATCTTTATCAACTACCACCAAGGGACTTTAGGTGTTTGTTTGAACTTTGATCTTGTTTAGTGTATAAATGTGTCCAGAATTTATTCAAGAAAAATGAATTTTTCATCAATAGGGTAACGATTAGAAAGAGCATTTTTAGGAAACCAGTATAAATAACTAACTTTAACTGATTTTGCTAATAAATTAGTTACCCAGTAAATGTTGAGGAGACCAAATTGGTCCGATTTCTCCCTAATTTGAACTATGCGGGTGGGAAAAGATCAAAACTTTGACAACCACCACATTATGAGTTTCAACGTTTGATTCAATGCGTTAGTTTGAGATTTGGTAAACCTTTTTTGACAGACATGTCTCACTTGCTCCCCCCAAAAGTTTGAATTCCAACTCCCACTTTCCCCATTATCATTAACATCACTATTTTAATTTCAAGTTAATTAAAATATAAGGCATTCATTTGGATGATGATGGATGACAGGGGATAATGGGACAATCGACGGTCAGGGTCCGTTCTGGTGGCAGCTATTCCATAAGGGCAAGCTCAAGTACACCCGCCCCTACCTCATCGAACTCATGTTCTCCGATTCCATTCAGATCTCCAATCTCACCCTCCTCAACTCTCCCTCCTGGAATGTTCATCCTGTTTATAGCTCCAACATTGTTGTCAAAGGAATCACCATTCTCGCTCCTGTCACTTCTCCCAACACTGATGGCATCAACCCAGGTTAGTTTTTTTTTTCGACTTGATCTTACAAGTGGATCAAAGCTGCTATCTTTCGCTTATAGGAAAGTTTTGTGTCACTAGTCTAAAGATATAATTTTTCTTTCATGATCAACTCATTGTACTAACATCGTTCACCTTGATGCATCAGATTCTTGTACAAACACCAGAATTGAAGACTGTTACATAGTTTCTGGAGATGACTGTGTGGCTGTAAAGAGTGGCTGGGACGAGTACGGCATCCAGTTTGGAATGCCCACCAAGCAACTCATCATAAGGAGGCTAACCTGCATCTCTCCTTTTAGCGCCACCATTGCTCTCGGGAGCGAGATGTCCGGTGGCATTGAGGATGTCCGGGCAGAGGACATCACCGCCATCCACACGGAATCAGGAGTCAGAATCAAGACTGCTGTGGGAAGAGGTGGGTTTGTGAGGGACATATACGTAAGGAAGTTTACAATGCACACCATGAAATGGGCATTTTGGATGACTGGCAATTATGGTTCTCATGCTGATAAGAACTACGACCCTAATGCACTGCCTGAGATTAAGAACATCAACTACAGAGATGTGGTGGCTGACAATGTGACCATGGCTGCCAGGTTAGAAGGAATTGCCAATCACCCTTTTACTGGAATTTGTATGGCCAATGTCACGATCGGCTTGTCGGCTAAGCCCAAGAAGCAGCATTGGACGTGCACTGATATTGAGGGCATCACGAGTGGAGTGACGCCGCCGCCGTGTGGTTTATTGCCGGATCAGGGGCCGGAGAAGATCACCGGGTGTGATTTTCCCAAGGACAGTCAGCCCATTCAAGAGCTGGAGTTCAAGAAGTGTACCTACAGAGCGAAAGTTGCTTGATTAGTGTGTTAAATACTTCAATTGGACTTGTTTACATTAGTACGTGTAGGCTATCTTTGTAAGGTTAGTCTTTCAGATTAACCAAAAGATATTGCTCAAGCTAAGCAACCAGTTATCTTAAATTTGTGGTTTTCATATCAGTTAAATCCAACAAAACCCATCGAAATTATTAAGAAAAAAAGTTATCAAAATCAATTTAAATCTATCTTTACTTTTTAATGGGGTTTTAAGTGAACCAACAAACATGTACCGAGTTTCTTACCTGTCTTCAAAACATATAATTTTAAAAATACATTTTTGAGAATTATTTGTCACTCACTTCAGTTTTTAATATAAAACATATTTATCTAATTTGATTAAACTAAAAATGTTAGTTAACTTAGCTAATATGATATATATTTTTTAAAACACCTTCATCATCTTCTTTAATTCTCTCATTCTCTCTTCCTTGACTTTTATTGAGGGGCATCTATAGGAGTAAATTAAAAAAACAAATATAAAGATAGTATAAATTAAAAAAACAAATATAAAGATAGTATCTTATATTTAAGACTAATTAGAACCAAGATCAAGACCAGAGGGAATAGTTCAACTCGTTGAACGTTAACTAGCTTAAAGCATGAAACTTATCTTACATTGATGTTTTATATAAACAAGAACTCCAATAAATATTCGTCTCACAAACAATGACCGAACTCAGAAAAAAGAGCAACCCATACGATTTCTGAAAACATTCTAAACACTAGCGCACCCGTACATTCACACGTCTGTCCACACAAAACAAAGTGTTCTTGTGTATGTTTGTTTCAAGATCTAAAGGATACAAAAACTGGCAGTTTCAGATAGCTGCAATAAGTTGAGGTCCTAGTCTTTGTAAGCTGAAAGACATGAATACACCAAGATAAAGTAGGAGCTCTCCTGCATATTCTGCTGAAACGTGGCTCAGATTTCAGTACAAACAAACTTGTAACAGAGACTGATTTCTTAACTTCTGATCCTTTTCCACAATGCATATATCAAGAATGTGAGGCTGAGTTAAATTTAAAGACTTCAAGCTCTCGTTAAGTTGCGAACATCTTCAATATAATTTAAGAACTTCCCTTCTGGAAGGGTGAAAATGTTGTTTGTGAGCCAATCAAGTCATATACAAGGGTATCTCAGAAATGTGGTGGGTCAGGATTGAACGTCACAGATTCTCTCCAGATAAGTTCCTTGATGTCTTCTTCAGTAAACGACGGCTGCTCAAAATCAAAACTGAAAGGTCTGGGGCAAACGGGTTCCTCATTTATATCATGGAGAGGTGCCAAGTATGGGTGGCACAGAGCCTCATCGACTGCGTAACAAGCATAAAGTTGCTATCAATGAAAATATTCTTTCAAGGAAAAAACAAAGAAAAAGAAAAAGTGCCTTATTGTGAGCCAAGTTACCTGTAATGCGCCTGTTAGGATCAAAGACAAGCATCCTCTCCAGCAAATCAATAGCACCAGGAGACATGTTGGGAAATCTAGCAGAAAACTGTTGTCTGGGATATTGTGGAAGCTGTCTTACATATCTACGAGCATTATCACTCCGCAAAAATCCAAGGCTAGTATCATCAGGTGAACCTATGAGCTTCAAAATGATAAGGAATTTTGTCATAATCATTTCTCAATATGGTAGGTTGGTCGAGAAAATCACAGGGTTTGAGAAAAACTGTTATCAAACTCAAGGCCAATGATCCAAAATTTATAAACCAGCCAGGTCAATGATCACTTATTCGACACTTAGAGCAGTTTCAACATCATGTTCTTTCATTAGAAGTATAAAAAGGGATATGCACAAAAAAATAATAATAATAATAACCAGTTAGCTTTCGGGCATATACCTGTGTGATTAGTCTCAGCTGATGGACATAATCTTTGCCAGGGAAGAGGGGTTGTCTTGTCATAATTTCACCAAGGATACAACCAACAGACCATATGTCAATGGCAGCAGTATATTCTGAACAATTAAGAAGCAATTCTGGAGCCCGGTACCATCGAGTAACCACATATTCAGTCATAAAATCAGTTTCAGATGTAGTTCTGGCAAGCCCAAAGTCTCCAATCTTCAGGTCACAATTGGCATTCAAGAACAAATTGCTGGGCTTTAAATCACGATGCAAAACATTTGCTGAATGTACGTATTTGAGTCCTCGTAACAGCTGATACAGAAAATACTGAAGGAATAGATCTTATTAATGACTGTAAGACAAAAACATATAATTATATGCAATCACTCTAAAGTTAAAGAACATTAAGATTAAATTTTAAGTTGTAAGAGCACTATTTGCAATTATTCTTCTCATTTTCAAATGTAAGTAATACAGAAGGTCAAGCAAATAGATATATGACAAAAAATGCACGCGCAGGCGTTACACACAACATCCCACACAATCAAAATATTCTGAAAATAACCATAAAAGCGAAAGTGAAAAGGAATGTATACCCACAAATCAATCCCAACGAGATGATTTAGTAACATGCTTCAGCTATACATGTGACATAATATTAACAATTATAGATCCTCCATGAACAAGCATTTTTATTGAATTGCATGCAGATATTATTTGGGAAAAGGAACAATCAAATAGACCCATTCTGAAAGAAGAGGACAACCTTTCAAATCATATGCCATAAAAGGAGGAAGTGTGCCACAAAGGTTTACAGTTAATATTAATATATCAAACAAAAATCCAATTTCTCTCGAGATCAAAAGATCTTGGCTGATAATTGCACCCACCATTCTCAAAAATTCAGATTCTACTCTACTCTAAGAATACACTCCCTATGTCCACAGGGACATGCATCCCACTTACACAACTGATACATTATCTAGACTAGAGAAGGAGAGAAATTAAGTAGGATGAACTAAACTTGTATGGCACCATGAGTATACATGTGCACAAGTACATGATTGTAAGAAGGAAAATGCATCGCACAAGACATTGAAGGACAAAATAAAGTATACAGCAAAAAAGCAGACATTTAACTAGCAAAGAAGGAAAAATCCATACAGAAAAGAAAGGTGCATATTAAATTTCATAAGCCAAAACAATTAGTTTAAGTGCCAACCCGACAATGATCATCAGTCAACAGTTGATTGGAACGTATTATTTGGTGCAGATCAGTGTCCATCAACTCATATACAATGTACACATCATTGAAATTCTCCCTCTGTGGAGGTCGAATAATGTCTTTGAGGGCTACGACCTGCATTGGAAAATTAACTGAGTAGTGAGCGGTGCTGTTTCGAAGCTGGGTTCTGGAGTAAATTAATGAGACAAAAAACAAAAACAAAAAAGGAACAAGGTGAACTTTCTGAACCGAAGAAAAAATATAGCTTAAGAATTACAACTTTGGAAGTATTTCTTTCAAGAGTAAATAAAAAAGTTATTACCAAAATCAGGCTGTGATAGAAGTGAACCTCTCAAGTAATTCATTGATGTGATTTAATATATAGTGGTATAACAGCCTGACTAAGCAATGTCTCTCAAGTAATCAGGCTGTTATAAAAGTACGAGGGTTAATATATCAAGAACAAGCACAGCACATTAATTACTAAAACAATACTTAAAAACCTAACCATCACACGCTCATTATCCTATCATCTGTCAATATAACATAAAACTTCACTAAATATGCTACCAATTTATAGCAAGGGTCCTCCATCACTAGTTGGATGTGATTGCAAACATATGGATGAAGAAAAGAAGGGAGAAAATATGGGGAAAAAGCAATAGCAAAAGACTTAGGACTACTTATGCTGCTAGACAAGAAAGATGGCATTCTCTCAACAGTCAAGATCAAGACCAAATAAACAATAATGTGAAAACAAGGTTAAATAATGAGAATGCTACGGAAAAGTTAGCCGAAATTACATTTTCATGATCCATGTGCCGAAGCAGTTTAATTTCACGTAAGGTCCTTTTGGCATCTATTCTGTTGTCGAATGCATTGCCAACCTTCTTAATTGCAACTTCCTCACGTGTCTCAGCATTTACAGCAGCACTAAAGAAAATTAGAAAAATGTATCTAGTAAATAATAATTGTTGTTATAATAATAATATTGCCTTCAGATTGTTGATAGCAGCGACTACGAGTCACATAAACGATAAATGAGAAACGACTATTTACCAAACACCAAATTATAGGAAACTGTTACAAATAAATGATCCTTAATTCAATGACATTGTGCTGTTTATAGTTTCTATACAACCAGATCACAGTGATACCATAACAGTCTTTGAATCCTGAGTTACAGTTTGATTTATAAAAAATTGATGAATCCATATCCATAGATTATCTGATGCGTAATACATAATGCTCAAAACTATATATAGTTAATTCAAACTCAAAAGATAGTACGAAAAGCTGAAACCTTGAAGGCCAACTATATAGTAAAAATAAACTACACAATCCTTCAGCTTTGGTGTAAACTCAAAAAAAGCATTCAGCATCACCAAAATAATCACTTGGATCATTACTTAATAATACATGCAAAAATCCATGAGAAAAGTCTAGCATCCCCAATAAAGTACTAGCGAGATATTTACCTAATTTGATTAAATTAAGAAAGTTAGTTAATGTGACATATAATTTCTAAAACACCACCAATAAGGCCAAATTAGGAAAGGATTGACAAATACAAAGACTTGTGTCTTATATTTAGGGGGGGGAAAAATGTCTGACTAGATGAGTAGAGCAAGAATCAAGTGCTCCCAAATATACAAGTCTTCACCTTTACGAACTCCACTCAAACGGCTCAATTACCCCAAGAAAGAACTTTCTTGCTTTAAAAGTCACAAATTCCAATTCCTAAGTTCCCCAAAAACATGTCTTAAAGGAACCCATAGACACCCCAAAATCAACAAAAGCACGGTAAAACCAAACAAGCAAATTAAATCAATACAAAAAAGATCAAAGCCAATAAATTTCTTACCAAACAATACCGTAAGCACCTCTTCCCACAGGCCGAAGAGGAGGCACGTACTTTCTCGAAACCTCGAATAGGTTTCCGTACACATTGTACAGAACGTAGCGTCCACCATGAGTGGGCAACCCTTTGATGTTGTGCTCCGCTGGAGCAGAGAGTGATTCAACAGACATATCTTTAGAACTTTGCTTGAGAGGTCCGATTCCGAAATGGGAATAACTTAAGAAAGCAAAATAACACAGGCAAGGTAGCTAATCGAAAGAGGGGATGCTGAATTTGGAGAGGACGTGTTACCGGTAGATTTAAGGAAGGATTTTGACATTTCTTTTGGGGTTTTGGGGGAGGAGAGAGAGAACGCGTATGTTGGAAAACTTTGAACTTTGAAGTAGGCTTTTTCAACTGAGCACGCTGGTGTGACTCGCGAAGAAATTGACTTTGGGTTTCTTTCTTACTTCTCATTGTGGTTTAATTTGATAAGTAATTAAATTGGTAAGGTAAAAAAACGGCAAAGTAAAACATCTACGAATTTATTTCCTTGGTTAATTTTTTTATTTATTTAATAAACTTATTAAAGTCCTTTCTTTATTTTGCATAAGTAAATTTTGGCATTTTGTTTTGACCCTTTTATTTTGGACGATAAATTGTTTGCTTGTGAGAATTTAAAAAGTAAAAAGTTGGATCGATGAACCTTGTTTTTGTTGTTGTTGGAAGGATCGATGAAACTTTATCTCTCATGTAATGGCAATATTTTTTTTCCCAAATAATAGTCATATCCCGTTAATACCTATGAAACTGCAGTTTTGGAAAATAATGGTCAGACAAATGCGGGAAGATAAGACTAAGAGTGGTTTGAAAAGTTCGAATCTTTGATCATTCAAAATAAAAAAGTTTGAAGCTTTGTATCATTTTGGAACAAAAAAGATGAGCGTGTGAGTTCATGAAGACAAAGCCACAATGGTCAAAGTCATTGGCTAGGATTGAACCGACCAACCTAAACTCATTAGAAATTCCATCAGGTTAAGTGTATATTGAGAACCTCTTTTAATCTGACCAAACTCCACAAAAACAGTTTAGTTAAAGGGGCGTGGGCAATTTTGCCCTGAGAGTTTCTCGGGGTCAATTTTGCTTCTGAAAGTTTCAAAAATTAAGTAATTTTGTCATGTTAGTCATTTCAATTAATTTTGACCATTAGTGACCCAATATGCTGAGCTGACATTTTACATGTTATCAGCGTCATTTTTGTTAAGGTGTAAATTACCCCGAAAGTTTTAAATCTAATTTTTTTAAAAAAAATGAATTAGATGACATATAGGTTCTAGGGAAAATTTACAGTGAATACTTGCGAAGTGTCACCTCATCTATACTCCAACTAATTAAAATACAACAACTTATTTTATTTTAATCCTACATGACATGAGTCATATAGAAAAATTCAAATTTTATGATTTTAAAAAACAATCATTCATGGGAGGGAATTGCATTTTTTGTTTTTCTAAATTATGAAGTTTATTTTTTAAAAAATCATAAAATTTGAAATTTTCTAGATGACAGTTCTACCATATAGAATTAAAAATAAGATAGGATGTTATATTTTAATTAGTCGAAATCTTGAGGTGGCGCTCCCTTAATATGTAACAAAAATGACATGGATAACATGTGATCAGAAATAAGATATTTGATAAACTAACGATTAAAATTAATTTAGATAACGGGCAAGGCAAAATTACACCCTTATGGAACTTGGCAAAATTCACCGTTAACCCTAGTTAAAAGTGCACCTTGATTATTATATATTTTATATTTCTTTTTTTTTTTTTTTTTGGGGGGGGTCGCTAT
This sequence comes from Acacia acuminata, assembly GCA_019022655.1. Taxonomy (NCBI): domain Eukaryota; kingdom Viridiplantae; phylum Streptophyta; class Magnoliopsida; order Fabales; family Fabaceae; genus Acacia; species Acacia acuminata. The sequence continues at coordinate 14,615,378 of JAFJYI010000001.1, read as the reverse complement.
TTTTTATGGATTTTTTTTTTTTTCCTTGGTTGAAATTTTGGACGGTGAAGTTATAGTCCATATGGTTGGTCACTTGATCCATCTTAAATAATGCGTACACCTATATACACCCACTAAAACCAGTGCTTTTGTCCTCCTTTTTTTTTTTTTTTTTTTTTTTTTTTTTTTTTTTTTTTTTTACTACTTTGACAAAGAAGTTAAAAAGCTCAAGGGGATTTTTAAATAATAATGTATCAATAATAGCATCCCCCAATTTAACTATGATCTTCCTAGAAATCAAAGTTCACACGGAACCGTTGTATTATTATCTTTAGTCAGAGTCAAATATTTGAATTAAAATATAAGAACTCTAGAAGGTATTTAACTAGTGACAACAAGATGGAAACACGTTTCAACTCTTTCCTTTGAAATAGAAAAAAATAATCAACACGTATTCTTCAGTTCACACTTCATACTTTCGAAATGGTCTTACCCCGTGTAGTCAATTCTGTATTCATAATCTGTAACATATCATGCTCTTGTAAAGCAGAAGACTTTTCAGTGACAACAAATTTCATATACACTTTCAATTTAAAAAACCAGTTCAAAGTTCTAAAACTACAAAAAGAATGCCTATATATATAAAATAAAACTCAAAATTACAAAATATATATATATATATATATATATATATAATGTTAGCAAAAGGTACTCACCAGAATCACTACGAATTTTAGCAACCGTATAAGCCCCGATAAAAAACTACCGGGTACTGATTCAAGGTTGCCAAACTTCGCCCCAGAGACTTCTGTCAGCATGAATATTCAACATCTCAGGAATTCATTCAACGCCACAAAGGCTGAAAAGTGTAGCTTGCGACAACAGCTATTAAACTACAATCGAATTTCGGGCATGAACAATTATTAAATTATGCTCTAAAATGAACAATATTTTCACATTTATCTAGTGAAATCACTGTCTTTAAATTTTCAGGTCAAATAAATCCCACTAGACAAGGCAGCTCCAGCATTGATCATCCTCATACAATGTCTACTGATATTAGAAATAGGAGTGTGGTATATGAGGAATAGAATACCTCCCAAAAAGGAATAAAGAAGAGATCCAAAGATGCTATGAACTGACGTAACATGGATTACCAGCGTGCAAGTTCACATAAAACACTTTCCATATATTTTATATTGTTCGACATTACACAATTACGCAAACATATACATTTCCCCGCAATATTACAGTACCATAGCCTATAATAATAAATACAACAATAAGCCAAACAGGATTGAAAACCACAGTAGACCCCAAAACATAAAACCCCATACCTACGCCCATCAGTATGTAACAGAGTTAGGCTGCAGCATATTCATTTGACTCTCTGCTCATCCATATTAACCCCGGAGATGGTGTCACAGAAAATTGCACCCGACCTCAAAGAAGATAGCAAAGCATCACGGCCAGATAAGACTACTCGGAAAAAACCATCCACTTCCTTTGCAAGATGATCCAATCCTTGTGAAAGCCTCTCTGCAGCCCTGCTTGTTTCCTCAACAGTCTTCAGAAGCGCTTCTTTCTCAACAGTATCTAGTTCACCCTGGATTATAGGGTATAATTTCTTCACAGAGGCATCAACTGCTTCCAACTCCCTCAATACAGCAAATCTTCCATTGGAAAATCTAACTTTAATTTCCTCATTTACAACATGCCGCAAACTTGTAAAAGCTTGAGCCCACAAATATCTGTCAGCTACATCCAAATCTAACAACTTTTCTGCAGAGCCTGAGAAAAACGCAGCAAACACACTGCATAAAAATGCTGTCTGCACCTTCACTCCATACATCGCTTGCATCAAAACCTTCCCTTTAGCTGAATTCTTAACCTTTGGCAAATCAAGGGATCCCAAAAGATCATCTAAAATGGTACCACATTTCTCAATCCTAGGATTCCCAGAATTAATATGATGCCTCCATCCATCAATTGAAGAACATGCTCGAACAAACTGCTGTGGTGAGGGAGTGTTTAAATTGTGTAATGCGCACTGAAGCAAAAGATGCCCCTGGTTCAGACGTGAGAGCTCGGAACTAAATGCAATGCAAATATCTAGCAACTTCACACTTATGTCTAAGTATACATCAATCCACTTTTCATCCCAATGACTGACAGGGAGTTCAATATCTAGTGCAAGTGTTTTTATATCATTATGGGTTTCACAAAGTGACTCCATCGCAAGAGTCATCCAAGATATACTGAGGATTTCATCCTTGTTTTGTGGTATAAGCTTCTTCAGCCTCTCAGCCTGTGTTGCTTCAAAAGATTTTAATATTCCAAGAAGTTGAGGGGTCATCTGGGAGCCTTTAGGTGATATCATCCGGAAAGGGTTTCCAAAAGGAAAGAAAGATCGGTGTGGATCCCGTGCTCGGCTCATTTTTCTGTTCTACTGTAACAGCAAAATGGAAAACTAAGATGTAGAGTATGGCCAAATAGCTCAGAAGCACATGTATCTGATAAAGCATCTCAGAACCCAAAACATTCATGTTCAATATGTCAAGCTAGCTAGCTATGGATCTACTAAATAATTTAATTGGACAGTTGCTACGCATATGGTAATATCGCAATACAAAAATAGACTATATTTATAGTGAATCAAACCCAAATACAGACTTCATCATCCATTGCGTGCATCAAATTAGAAAATCATACTTCCCACTCCCACTCCAACCCTACCTATATAAATCTCCTCCTCCCAGGAGTAAAACAAAAATTAATAAATACATCAAGGATTCATTGACATATATGTCGCTGCTAGTCAAACATTCATTGAACTGCCCTACCATAAAAAGTTCCTCTTTCAGCATCACGAATCCAGGCAAAAGCATGGTCAGAGAGATCAATGAAACCAATTTATCTAAAAGAACCTCCGGACTGGGCGACTAAATTTCTCTAAAAATTTAGCTTTACAATTTTTTTTAAGGCAATTTATCATAAGATTTTGCTATTAAAGAAACAAAATTCCACAATCACAAAATTTCTTGAAGAATTCCTCTATCTATCATAAACTGCCTCTTTCAACATCAAGCATCCAAACTAAAACACGGTCAGGAATCATTTTAACCTATTTATCTCAAAGAACGTACGGATTGAAAATGAAACTTTCTCAGAAAATAAGCTTATAGTTTAATTTGAAAAAGGAAAGGTAGAACCCCAGGATCTGGCAAATAAGGAAACGAAATTCCGGATCAAAATTTTTAACTTCAGTTCGTTTATTCATATTCATACAAATTCCAAACAAATAAATGAATAAGAAATTCACCACCAAACACCCCCGATTTTGGCAGAAGTAAAATCTAAGATTTTCTAAACTTCAGTAAACATGATAGATCGGGAAATTAAAACCGATTAAGGCGAAGACTTCACCGATTGACCAGATGAGATCTGAATCTCCCGATAAAGAGAAGCAAACCCACTAAACGAGAAGGTAAAGGAACACACGTAAGCACAGCGAGAGATTTCATACCTGAACGTGATCGCAGAGATGGGAAAGATCAGAGAATTTGAGTCAACGATGAAGCTTTTGCCTCTTGGAGACTTTCAGATCTGGAGGATGAAATCAATGGAGGCTGATTTGTGGTAGCTGGAGCGGTAGGTAATGATAGCGTTACCCAGCGTTGCTGAATGACGTTTGGGGAAAGCAAACCTTTTAAAACGTTTAAACTTCTCATGTTGCATGATAAGAAGAAAATTCATACACACATGAAATGATAGGACCCCTATATATATAATATATTATATATATATCATTTTATGTGTGTGTAACATGAGAATACATTTCTCCTACAACATGAGAAGTGTTTTTCCTTTATTAAAATACGCTGCTCCTGTTTTATTAAAATACATTGCTCCCTCTAATTCTAATTATAAGAACATTTTTTATACTATAAAAATGTTCTTATAATTAAGATTTCTTAGTTATTTAAATTTTTCAAACATAAAATTAGGTTGAAAAAAAAAATAGACTGATAGATTTTGAGAGCAAATCAATAATATTAAGATTATTATTTGAAAACAAAAGTATTTTAAAATACTTAAGAAAACATTCTCAGCGGTTGGATATGAATGCGGGTTTTGAAAATAGACAAACGGTATCAATAATTTTCGGACAATTCAAGGAAAGTCAATGTATTTATTATTCACGAGCAAAAAAAAAAAAAAAATTCCATTTAAATACCAAATGAATTTGTGAAAACCCCCAAAAGTCCGTCAATTTGCAAAAAAGACTTAGAGGTGACAAGGACTTTTAAGGGTTTTTTTTTAAATTCCTTAAAATGACCATTTTTGCCCTTAGTTCTAAATAATTAAAAAGAAAAAAGAAAATACCCACGGTGGGCCCCACCGCCGGCCCCCACCCCGCCGGCGGCCCGCGACATGCCACCCCGTGGCCGACCCATTGCAGCGGCCCACCGGTGGGAGGGTTTTTTTTTTTTTGGTGGGTGGGGTGTTTTGTCAAAAATCAAAAATGTGTTTTGGAAATGTAGGGGGTGGGGTTCGAACCCCCCCAAAAAACCAAGTAGCCCAACCAGGTTGGGCTACTTGGTTCTTTTATTATATATATACATTAACAAATATATATATTCTTCTTAACATTTTTTCAACGATAATTACCATTCCACAAGTGAAAATTACCATTCGTGAAGTGAGAATTACCATTTCGAAGTGAGAATTACCATTTTTTCTCCAGGGTTCACTTTTTTTTACTTGAAGCATGTTTTGTAAAAACCCAAAAAAACATGAAATTTTACAAAACCTGAAGTGAGAATTACCATTCGTGAAGTGAGAATTACCATTTCGAAGTGAGAATTACTTCGGTTTTGTAAAAGTTTATTTTTTTTGGGTTTTTACAAAACATGCTTCAAGTAAAAAAAAGTGAACCCTGGAGAAAAAATGGTAATTCTCACTTCAAATGGTAATTCTCACTTCACGAATGGTAATTCTCACTTCGTTTTTGTAAAAATTTATTTTTTTTTTGGTTTTTACAAAACATGCTTCAAGTAAAAAAAAGTGAACCCTGGAGAAAAAATGGTAATTCTCACTTACAAATGGTAATTCTCACTTCACGAATGGTAATTCTCACTTCAGGTTTTGTAAAAGTTTATTTTTTTTGGGTTTTTACAAAACATGCTTCAAGTAAAAAAGTGAACCCTGGAGAAAAAATGGTAATTCTCACTTCTGAAATGGTAATTCTCACTTCACGAATGGTAATTCTCACTTCAGGTTTTGTAAAAGTTTATTTTTTTTGGGTTTTTACAAAACATGCTTCAAGTAAAAAAAGTGAACCCTGGAGAAAAAATGGTAATTCTCACTTCTGAAATGGTAATTCTCACTTCACGAATGGTAATTCTCACTTCAGGTTTTGTAAAAGTTCATGTTTTTTTGGGTTTTTACAAAACATGCTTCAAGTAAAAAAGTGAACCCTGGAGAAAAAATGGTAATTCTCACTTAAAATGGTAATTCTCACTTCACGAATAGTAATTCTCACTTCGGGTTTTGTAAAAGTTTATTTTTTTTGGTTTTTTACAAAACATGCTTCAAGTAAAAAAAAGTGAATCCTGGAGAAAAAATGGTAATTCTCACTTCGAAATGGTAATTCTCACTTCACGAATGGTAATTCTCACTTCGGGTTTTGTAAAAGTTCATGTTTTTTTGGGTTTTTACAAAACATGCTTCAAGTAAAAAAAGTGAACCCTGGAGAAAAAATGGTAATTCTCACTTCAAAATGGTAATTCTCACTTCATTTTGTAAAAGTTCATGTTTTTTTGGGTTTTTACAAAACATGCTTCAAGTAAAAAAATTGAACCCTGGAGAAAAAATAGTAATTCTCACTTCTGAAATGGTAATTCTCACTTCACGAATGGTAATTTTCACTTGTGGAATGGTAATTATCGTTGAAAAAATGTTAAGAAGAATATATATATTTGTTAATGTATATATATAATAAGAGAACCATGTAGCCCAACTGGTTGGGCTACTTGGTTTTGTGTGGGGGGTGGGGGGTTCGAACCCCACCCCCTACATTTCCAAAACACATTTTTGATTTTTGACAAAACACCCCACCCACCAAAAAAAAAAAAAAAAAACCCTCCCACCGGTGGCCGGTTGCCGGTCGCCGGCCACGGGGTGGCGGTCGCCGGTGGCCGCCGGCGGGTGGTGGCCGCCGGCGGTGGGGCCCACCGTGGGTATTTTCTTTTTTTCTTTTTAATTATTTAGAACTAAGGGCAAAATGGTCATTTGGCGCGAATTTGCAAAACCCTTAAAGTCGCTCACACCTCTAAGTCTTTTTGCAAATTCGATGGACTTCTGGGGTTTCACAAATTCATTTGGTATTTAAATGGAATTTTCCCAAAAAAAATGTATTTATTATTATTATTATTATTATTATTATTGGATGAGTTGGGCTTCCATTTAAGAAGTACGTACGGCTGAAATTAAATGCATTTTTGTAAAATAAACTAGCAATTCAGTCGTGGGTTGCCCGCAGCGGTCATTTTTTCCCAAGCCCGTAGCGCTCTATTGGCCCAATCTCTAACAGGGCCTTAGTTCTTACAAGTATTATTATTCCATGTCTTAATAGGACATTGGTATAAATGGTAAGGGATTTGGTCAAGTTCTAAAAGGATATATGTTCGATCCTTATTGTCATCGCTGGGACTCCTTTAGTAGGCGATCTCGTAAGTCCACATTAAGCTCTCAAAGAGTCCTGGGGGTGCCCTGGCCTTGGTGGGGGCCGATGCCGAACCCCTCCAAAACTTTTCTCGTATAAAAAAAAAGGACATTGTCACTCTTAATTTTGATCACTACCATTTTTTCACCGTTAGATCAAAATCTTATCTACAGCCAATGAGGATTGACACAGTTGGCTAATGCGTCGGCTTTCACCCTAAAAGGGAGAAGGTTCAATACCTGCTGGTCGATATGAGGGCCTCATTGGTGGGCGATCTGTAAGTACCTCTGTAAGCGCTCTTTGAGCCTGAAGGCATGCCCTAGCCCTGGTGGGATACCGGTGTCTACACTACCTAAACTTTTTTTTATTAAAAAAAAATCTTATCTACCTTTATCATTTTTCTCTCCTATTGAGATTCTAATCTAAGGGTGGAAAAGTGATAGTGACATTGGTAGTGACAATATCCTATCCTTAAATACAAATACAGTTGACATTATTGAGAATGTTAAAGAAACTAATTAAATTATTTTAATTATTTATATTTATTATTTTTTCTCTAAACTAATTTTTCTTACTTATAAACTTATATATAAATTAAGGGTTAAGGTGCATTTTTGCCCTTAAAATATACGCTCGGAGCAATTTTGCCCCTAAAGTTTTCGACGTAGCAATGTTGCCCCTAAAGTTTCAAAACGGAGCAATTGCCCTTCCGCAAAAAAACCCTAACATTGACCGTTAGTTCACCGTTAAAAAAAAAAAAAAAAAAAAAACAATGTTGCCTAACATTAAAAAACCCTAACGTTGACCGTTAAGGTTTCCCCTCCATTAAAAACCCTAACGTTGACCATTAAGGTTTTTAACAGAGGGGCAACATTGCTCCGTTTTGAAACTTTAGAGGCAACATTGTTATGTCGAAAACTTTAGGGGCAAAATTGCTCTGAAATAAGATACTTTAAGGGCAAAAATGCATCTTAACCCTATAAATTAATTATACACAACATATGATATGATTAAGTAAGTTATTAATTTAAAAAAAAAAGTCAACTAAATCTTATATTTAAGGATGGGACGTAGAATTTCATTTTAATTAATATAAGTATTTGTAAAATTTTATAGTAGCATATTATAAAATAGAAATATCCTATGAGATTTTATATTGGCATACAATTTATACATTGATATTAATATTACACACACACCGTATAGTCCATATCTACACATGCCGTTAAAATGTTGATGAAATTATTTTGACCTTGATAGTGACTCTGCGAGAAAATCTATGAAGCAGCATATCATTATAAATAATTTTTTAAAAAAAAAAACAGAAAAAGGAAAATATATAATTTCATTCCATGAACTTCAAGGTCCCAGGCTCATTTTTACTTGCCAGAACAATTTATTCAATAACCAAGATATGCTAAAATATGGTACCAGATTATCTCAGTATCTTCCCCTCCTCATCCTTCAGTATCTTTTGATCTGGGCTGTCCAAAAGTTAATCCAATATCCAGAGAGGGACTTTTAAAATTTTATATTTACGTTTGACATTAATGATTCTGGACCCTTAGATCAACTTTTGGATGGTTTAAATATAAAGATATTGAGGGATACTGAGATACTGAGGACCCGTTTGTTACAAAGAATTGGAGGGGAAGGAAAGAGAAGATCCCAATCTTCCATGGATTTTGGGTGTTTAGTACGAGAGAAAGTCCAACAAGATCTTCCAAGAAATACCCATCTTCCGAAAATGGAAGGAAAGCTCCAATCTTCCCAGGAAAGTGGTTTTTTAACAAATTTACCCCCGAAATTCAAATTTGGCGGGAAGTTCGAACTTAGTGGGAAAGTTCAAATTTGCGCGGGAAAATTTGAATTTGGCGAAATTTTTTTTTTCACGAGTTTGAACTTAACAAGAATATATTTTTTAAAAAAATTTTTTTTTTTTATTTTGAATTAATTTGTTTTGAGGGTAAAATAGATATTTCCTAATTCTTTACCAATTACCACTTCTTCATTTTCTTCCTACCAAATAACTCAAACCATCTTCCCTCATCTTTCAAATCTTTCTTTCCTTTCCTTTCCATTCCTTTCCTTTCCCAAATCTTCTTTGTAACAAATAGGGCCTGAGAGAATCCGGATCCGTTAAAATATAGGCATACCTGAATTGTGGCTTCTTTCTTTTTCTTTTTTCTTTTTTTCAGGGAGACAATTTTATTAAAAGAAAAGTAAAATGATACACATAAGATTGGGCTCCATTATAACAATCAAGGAAGTGCAGGAGCCATCAAAACACAACATGCAACCAACACAAGCTCAAACCAAACTGAACCAACACAACATTGACAAAACTACTAGGATAAAATTCGATCCATTGCCATGAAACATGACCTTAAAAACTTCAAACTTGAATTGATTTGCAACTCAAATCACAAAAAGCTTCAAAATTTACTTTGCAAGAGAAGCCAGAACCCTGCGAGGAGGTGTATATGAGTTTCGAGAATGAAGGACTGCCAGATTATCAATGAACAAAACATCACCCTTTTGCCAAGGAACAGCCACAGATTCCTCGTCCAAGATTCTGAGACAGTCATGGACCACATCACCTGGTAATGGTTTTCCATCTCCAAAGGTCACAGCCTTCACTGGATCATTCCGTTCATCTTTCCACCCTGTGTATGCAGCCACCAAGCTGTTGAACCAAATCTTACGTTGTCTTGCCTTGTCTTCCCTTATACCTGAGATTGGACCCATCATTGTTCTCACTCCTCCATCTTCCAACCACTCCAGCTTCATTCCCAATCTGCCCGCCCTGTGAATTTTTGCAGTTAAAGTGAGAAGGCAGAAACATGAGACATTAATGATAATAATGATATTGAAGTCAAAATCTAGAAACCTTTTTTCAGCTACCATCTTGTCATGGGTCAAGAAGGTGGATTTCCAGCCACGCCCAATTGGAGATGAAGGATTGTCTTCTTCCCCTAAAACTCTTATGTATATCAAACCATGCTTCTCTAGTCTTTCCACAAATTCTGGGTGCCTCTTCTTCATCTTCTCATACACAATATGGCTGAGAACAATCGGAGTTTCACCTCCACTTGCAGGCAGCACTTCGCAGAAGAAAAACAACTTTGATGGGAATTCAGGTAACTGTTGATAAAACCCAGTCAGTAATAAACGCAATACGAAAACTTGTTCACAATTAAAGCTCGACCATTAAGTTCAGAAAAACGATGAAAGAAGGAACATAGACATTTCCAGTAATTTAACCAAACTTCAAAAGCTGTTCCACTCTAAGAAACACCGACACTTAAAAAAAGCATGCAAAGTACATGTTGAGGCTCATGCCAATGCTTTAGATTTTGGGAAGATTTTTTTACAGTAAATCTCAAAATATTCTGAAATATCACTCCAGCTCTTGGTGAAAAAGAAATTAAATTTTATAAGTGAAAAAGATAATGATACTGTTGCTTTATTTTTTTTCGTTAGAGCATTTATAAGAAACCAATGAGTTAACAAGAACATTTACAAGACTGATAAAATGATGTAAAAAATAAATTAAGAGCATGATGTCTTTTTACACATAAAAATTAATTTCTTTTCCATCCAAAGAGTGCACTGAAGTTTCAAATCTTTTGGAGTTAACCAAATAAAATCTCTTCAGTGAGAGCTAACTGAAATTTTCCATCAGATTTTTGTACCCGAAATTGCTAGAGACATGGTTTGAATTAATCTAATTGGCTTCCTCTGTTTTGATTAAAAACGGGAAAAACAGAGTACATGCTGAGAGACTGAGATAGACCTGAGCCATTTCATGGTGGAAGTGAATCTTCTGATCATGTGGAGCTTCGTTTGCAGTGTAAACCCGACCCGAGACATGAAGGCGAGGAGCATTGCCACCAATATAGGGAAGCTCCTCATAGCCAAATGCTTCGACGACGTCATTGAAATCAGAGGTGGTGTTCACCGGGAGGCCTCTGAGAAGTACGGCACCCGATTCAAGAAGCAGAGTTTCCAGAAATTGCTTCTGGGTTTGGATGGAATGAATGAGATGGGACAGAGACGACGAGGAAGAAGAAGTGGCGGAGCTCAGGGGAGACACAACGGAAGGGAATTGAATTCCGTAGTAAAGCTTTTGCTGCGGAATTTGGATTCTGATGAAGGTCTCTTCCATTGCCTGTTTTTTTATCAGTGCGCTGTGGGGTGCTTCGATTATTTATACTTCGGTTAAATGAGCAGGGAATCTTTGATGGAGATTTGCAGTGGACACGAATGCGACCGAGATCATCACACATTTGGACCCTACCTCAAAATCAAAATCTGGTTTAATAAATTCACCTGTTTATGTGGCCCATGATTTTTTTAAAAAGAGAAAAGTTTATGGGAGTTTTGTCACGGTCTGATGCCAACATGCCAAGGCATACCTCCGAATTTTAAGAGTGTTTATAAAGGTCAAGAAGTTCCTCACATTTGTGAATTTAAACGTACAATTTTACCAAAAATATAATATTTCCCTAAAGCCAGCCACAAACTTTATTTAGCCCTACAATTGTCTCAGAGACAGCAAGAACCCATGCAGGTTGACGACTCGACGTGAGTCAAAATCATGGCCACGTAGTAATAAAGGTTGGTTAAGTTGAATGAGGCTGGTTGTAGACAAAATAAAATATGATTTAAAAATTCTTTAAAATCTCCAATTCATTTGGATAATATATTTCAATTGTCAAATGACAACAATAACCATAATGAACCAAAGATCTCTCTTCCCCACCAGTAACCACACCACTCTCTCTGCTTTTCCACGTGTCAGTGAATAAGAGACATAAATAATTTTCATTTTAAATTGGGTTAAAGTGCAAAAATACACATATGGTTTTTTAAAAGTGCACCCAACACCAAATTTTTTTTTTTTTGGGTTTTTATATGGTTATAAAAATGAAGCAAAAATACTCATTGACCATTAGTTTGACTTTTTTGTATTTTTAAGGGCGAAAATGATTGAGCTAAATTTCATCCCACTTATAAAAAAATTATGAAAAGGGCTTAAATAGTTTTGAAAATTACAAAAGGGCATTGATTATTAGTTTGATTTTTTTGTATTTTTTGGGAATCGGGGCGTCTGGCGACAGGGGCTGGGTAAGGAAAACATCTCCTTTTTAAAGCCCTACCCGATGGTACTAAATTTACATCCGAAAATTACTATTCCAAATTTTAACTATTTTTCCTTTGATTTTTTCAAAGAAATATAATTAGTAAATTGCAACCATTAAGTTCTAATCTATCAAATAAATGTTATCAACATTAATATCTAAATAATATAAATCACTTAAATAAACGAAAATTCGAGCAAATAAACATAAACAATAGTTTTTTCCTTTTTTAAAAATTTAAACAAAAGAATTGTTTTATGTATGCCCACGACAAAATGTCCTTCCCTCTTGTAATTTTGTGTGTATGTACATATTCTTTATGTTCATGGAGAGTATGTGGAACTTAAAATTTATAATAACTAATTATGTGTTTTAATACGCCTAAACATAAAAAAAAAAAAAGGGTTAAGATCGAGATATTGAGAGAAAAAGTTTGAAGCAATTTTGCCCCGAAGTTTTCAACGTAGCAATGTTGCTCACCCGAAGTTTCAAAATGGAGCAATGTTGCCCCTCGTTAAAAACCCTAACGGTCAACTAACGGTCAACGTTAGGGTTTTTAACTAGGGCAAAACATCGTCTCCCTTTGAAACTTCGAGGCAACATTGTTCCCAAAAAAAGTAGCAATTTTGCTCCTAAAGTTTCAAAAGGGAGCAATCTTTAGTTAAAAACCCTAACGGTCAACTAACGGTCAATGTTTGTTGACCGTTAGGGTTTTTAACTAAGGGCGACATTGCTCCGTTTTGAAACTTTAGGGGCAACATTACTACACCGAAAACTTCGGGGTAAAATTGCTCCTGGGCGCATACTTTAAGGGTAAAAATGCACATTAACCCTAGTTTAAACTAAAAAAATCTAAGTAATTACAAATAAACACATTCATTAAGTAGAAGTCTAAGTAATTAATTTTTTTAAAAAAAAAAGCTACGGTTAAACGGACTTAACTTTCTGCCCAATTAAGCTCGAGGCCTTACGTGGCCGTACCCGTAGGCCTATTTCAAATTTCTGGCCGATTTTTCAAGCCCAAACCCTTCAGAGCCAGGGCTTAAACAGGCCGAGTCCATCTCCTGGCTCTAGGTTGAACCATAATTTCTAAAATATTTATGTCATTTTCTATAATTTTCTCCAGCTCTTCACTATCAGCTAGGATGACATTTAGCTGAGTCGTCGTTTATGTCAGCTTTAAAAATAAGGTCAATGGATATTTTTGCTCAACTTTTGTAAACACATAATCATTTTTGGACTCAAAAAAGCACTTGGTGTTAGAAAAAACACATGTATATTTTTACATATTAACCCTTTTTTATTTTATGTACATGTATGTATCCTTTTATTAAAAATAACCAAATAGAAGCAATCCTATTTAAAACACCTCTCACACACAGCTTGTTAAATAATTGGATGAGTGATTGAAGAAAGATAGAAAGTGATTATATCATACGACTAAATTGTAAATAGTCTGGACATCATGTTTTAATTGGATGAGTGATAGAAGAAAGATAGAAAGTGATTATGTTAAACGATTAAATTGTGAAAAGTCTGGACATCATGTTTAACACATTTGCAAGTGAAATGGAAGTGGATTAGGTGAAACACAAAATAATATATAATATATGGAACTGAATACCTGTTTTTTTGGCATTATAGTGATGGTAATAATATAATTTAATATGTTGTGCTGTTGTTTTTGTTTTTTGTGTGCTTAAATTTTTCCAAAAATAGGATATTTATGATGTGATTATGTAATATACTCTTCTAGCCATATTTATAAGATAGAGAGAGAATTTTTTTTTTGGGTAAACAGATAAATTTTTCATATAAATGTACATTTTTGCCATTCATTTATTATTACAGTAACTTTACTCTCTCATGAAGTATAATATATAAAGTTAGAAAATTCTTGAATTTTATGACAGCTAACGAAATCTAAAAATTTTCTTAATCTATGTAATCTACGCGACTTACAAATTGAAAAAAAAAAAAAAAAAAAAAAAAAGAAGGAAATAATTGGTAAAAGGAGGACAGCCTGGACAAATAATATTTGCAGATGAAAATACTTCAATGAGTAGTTCCAAATTGATGGTGCATATGCATTTGCTCAATGGCATTTGTTGCATTGCAATTTATTTGATACACACATTATAGTTCAAAGACTCCACCTAAAAGTAGAAGAGTTATCATTTCAATCTCCAATAATTACATTGTAAAGGAAAAAAAGCAGAAAATTCATAATCTTCAATTAAATGCACAAATAATAGACCATCCCGATAAGATCATAGTTTTTAATATCAGAATTACTTCCTTTTTCTTGTTTTGCTGCTATCAGTTGTCAGTCTCTTTCACAGTATTCCAACCCCTCAATCATATAATTGAATACAACCAGCACAAGGGGTCAAAAACTAGTAATAAATCATAAGTTTACATCACATCGATGTCAACTCTTATTTCCCCTGAAATATTTTTTAAGTAACTAAACATAGCATAATATCGACACCCAAATCAAAAACTAAGTCGTAGCTATGAATTTATCTGCTAACTAGAAATACACATACACAGATCATTGACACAGCCAACCCAAGCAACAGAATGCTTCAAGTCTACTTAACAAGGGAAGCTAGAACCCTGCGAGGTGGTGTAAATGATCTTCTAGAATGAAGAACAGCCCAATTATCCAGCAACAGAACATCACCTTTTTGCCAAGGTATGGCTACAGATTCCTCCTCCAAGATTCTGAGACAATCATAGACTACATCACCTGGTAATGGCTGGCCATCTCCGAAGGTCACCGCCTTCACAGGATCGTTTAGCTCATCTTCCCAGCCTGTGTATGCAGCCACCATGCTATTAAACCAAATCTTGCGCTGCCTTGTTCTATCAATCTTTATAGCTGGGATAGGACCCATGATTGTTCTCACCCCTCCATCTTCAAACCATTCCAATTTCATTCCCAGTTTAGCAGCCCTACAAAAATTTTCATGTTTTTAACAAGTTAACGTAGAAACTCAAATGTTACAGTTATGCTATACAATGATACTCCTCTTGTTTACAATGTAAGATCTAATCGGGAGTTGATCTTGGTCCTAAATATAATACATATCTTTCATATTTGTCAATCTTTTCCAAAATCACCACTATTGAAGCTCCCCAACAATAATCAAATAAAGAGAGATGGAGAGAATTAAAGAAGATTATTAAGATGTTCTAGAAAAAACATATCATATTAACTAACTTCCTTAATCTAATCAAATCAAGTAAATAGGTTTTATATCAAAACAAGAGGTGTACTACGGTTGGAAACTACAAACCTTTCATCAGCTATGACAAAACGATATTAAGGTTGGAAACTACAAGCCCTGTCTTATGCAGTAAAGTGTCAAGATATAAACATCACACAATGATTATTAAGGTTGGGAACTACAAACCTTTCTTCAGCTATGATTTTATCTTTGGTCAAGAAGGTAGATTTCCACCCACGCCCAATAGGAGATGAAGGATTGTCATCTTCTCCTAAAACTCTTATGTACATCAAACCATGCTTTTCTAATCGTTCAACAAAATCGGGGTGCCTCTCTTTCATCCTCTCATACACAACATGGCTAAGAACAATTGGAGTTTCACCTCCACTCGCAGGCTCCACTTCACAGAAGAAAAACAACTTGGAAGGGAATTCAGGTACCTGTGGAGAAATCCCAATCAATAAAGAATGCAAATATGGAAGTTAAAAACTGATCACTCAAAACCATACTCCAAGGATGTAAAGTTTTGGCTGTTAACTCTACATCAATCATACAAAATGGAACAATGAACATTTACATTCCAGTATTTACTATGCATATTGAAAAAAAGTTTGACACCATGAATGTAAACTTAATCTGCTAACATCATATCAATCAGAAGTCAGAACAAAATGGTAGAAGAAATATCAACATTACAAGACCAATGTGTTTTCTATTAAGTTAATCAAAAGGATCAAATATATCCCATTAATCCAATCATGCAAACAAAGCAAATACTGAAAGAATTTTAACACAGGTAATGCAATTTAAGCTATTAACACAAGATCATACGAAACCAAATGGTAGAAGAGTGACATTAGCAAATCAGGACCACCAAGCATTATCCATCTATTCAACAAAGGATCAAATTAACCTGTTCCAATTTCCAACAATCAGCATGCTTTCAAAGCAAAAATTGAAAGAACTTGGAACACTAAAGGTAAATTATCACAGTTAACATCAAACAAATTTCAAGCCCAACATGGATTTTCCACTAATTTAACCAATTGTCAAATTATACACCTAAAGAAGCACCAATACTAAAATAACGGCACAACACAGTATATAGACTCACATACGCATATACATTAGCATAATATCGATGCTTCGCACCGGTTCAAACATAATATGCTTGTAGAGTAAATAAATACTGATAAAATTTGAGACGTCAGAGACATGCCTGAGCCATTTCATGGTGGAAAGGAATCTTCTGGTCAGCTGGGGATTCGTTAGCAGTGAAAACCCGACCTACAACGTTAGTTCGAGGAGCAGCGCCACCCACGTAGGGAAGTTCCTCATAGCCAAATGCTTCGACGACGTCATTGAAATCGGAGGCTGTGTTCAATTGAAATCCCCTGAAAAGTACGGCGCCCGATTCAAGAAGCAAGGATTCAAGAAATTGCTGGTGGAATCGGATGGATTGCGTGAGAAGGGAAAGAGAAGAAGAGAAAGTGGAACTTGGCGGAGAGACGACGGAAGGGAATTGAATTCCGTTGTAAAGCTTTTGTTGTGGGATTTGGATTTTGACGAAGGCGTCTGCCATTGCTGGTTTTTCTCACTGGCCTGTTTTTGGAAGAGCTTATGAAATCAGTAATTCTTAATTAGAGATGGTTTTAGATGAGATTTTTTTTTCGTCCGTCGGGACGCGAATGTGACCAGGTTCAGAGGCCTTTGGATTTTTGTAGTTCTTTTAGATTTAATCTGGCATACCATGTAACGATAAAAAACTAACATTAACGATTAAAAAAGTAACATTAAAAAAATCGCGCTTGCCTGTTTGGATTATTTATGGTTCCCCCTCCTCCCTTCATGCAAATCAGTCCTCCTTGTTATCCAAGTGAGTTAACTTGTAGTTATATTTATTATTTTTTTAAAAATTATCTTTTTGAATTATAAACTGACATATAATATACTATTAATAATCAACTAATTTATTTAACTCTTTAATTTTGTGGTGTCATTCAATGAGTTTGTTTGGATTTGTTATTAGTTCTTATACTAAGGACTGAAGATAATAGGTACTTTGTATATCCTAAATTACAAAAGTTATTTTTAAAAACTTCAATTACCAATCTAAACAAACTCAATAATGGCACTAGTATCATGAATCATGAGTGTAATGGTTGTTTGTGCTGTTAGACACTTAGATTTTCTTTTTAATGACATTTTAATTGATTTCTTAATTTAGAAATTTTATTAAGTTAAAGAAATATCCAACAACTAAAAGAAAATATTCTTACTACCAAACTCTTAGATCAACTGGCGGAGATTATTCTAGTTTAATAAAAGATTTCAAGTTCAAAACTTATAAACACATTAGAGTTAGGTAGTAGGGGCATCACCTAAAAAACGGTCATGTTATACCTCGAATCGGATTAGTCTAGGGTGGTGGAATTGTAAAAAAATCTTTATTTCGGTTGAAAATTAAGTGAGAATACATGTATTTTATTTTCTTTTTTATGAAAATATATTTTCTTTATTAAGAACATTTAATTTTTATTAAAAATTAAGTATAAGCGTCATGCATAAATCAAAGGGGGTTAGGAATGTGTTGCCCAAAAAAAAAAAAAAAAAAGTGTGGCACTGCATTTGGGCTGGGCCTTCGGGCCCACCACAAAAAAAAAAAAAAAAAAAAAAAAACCAGAGTCTAGAACATCCCTTGAATTTTGAGTAAAAATAATTTGTATTTCCCAAAGTTTAAAAACTGAATTGACCATAGAGTGACTTTAGAGAGAATTTGAACTGGTCATTGGTAAAGCTCAAAGCAACAAACGAGCTATGTCATAGTCGATCCACCATTGCACGCTTCTTCAATATGAAGTTGCTTATCGAAGTAAAAATTGTACTTAAAAACTCAAAAATATTTAGAATCTGTTTTTATTTTTACGAGTCTTCAAATTATGAAAGCATATTCCTACGTTTCTTTCCCAAAAAAGGGCAATTCATGAGAAGGCAGCACAAGTCATAGAAAGCCAACTAAAACTTGAAGAAAGCAGAAGGAGACAAATAGGTGTGTGCCCCCATGAGACGTATTCATGT
Organism: Acacia acuminata; assembly: GCA_019022655.1. Lineage (NCBI taxonomy): Eukaryota > Viridiplantae > Streptophyta > Magnoliopsida > Fabales > Fabaceae > Acacia > Acacia acuminata. The sequence goes on along the minus strand of JAFJYI010000001.1, from coordinate 14,597,217 downwards.
TCACGAGCTTATAACCTCAACAGCAAATCAAATGATCGTGTCATCTTCTTTCCATCGTCTACTACATCTCTCAACAACTGACAAAAATTTGCAGACAAACACGCCTGTTTTGTCGGCCCGCCCTGCTTGTCTTTTTTATCAGAACCCTCCATCAATAAAGTAGCCATTTCATTTTTTATCCAATCCTCTTTGCCTCTATCCTTATCCACCATTGCGTCTTTTTATTTTTCCAATGTCTTCTTACATCCTTGTTAGTCCAAATCCAGCTTAGATGCGATTATAAATGTAAGACTATTAACATCTGTTTTCTCTGGTTAAAAACCATAACCCTAATGTCTAACATGAAGAAACCATAAACCAACTATAATCAGTTACTATTACTTCCTTCGACTACTGATTATCAGAGGATAAACATCACTACTGTTAGTTATGTTCATCTTCAATCAAGAATAAACATATAATGAATGAGTGTGCATAATACGTGTGAATAGCATGTCGAGGTATGAAACAAGAAGGGTAAGAAAAATTGTTGGCAAACTACTAATTATCAGATGATAAAAACATGTTGCCATCTTATAAGTTAGACTGCTAATTGTCAAACCGTTATCTCCACCTAGTTGGCTGATTATGAATTCTACTGCTATCTTCTGCTTCACTTCGATCGGCAATCCCTTCTACGCTACTTCTTTTATCCAAATTCAATTCCTTCTTCTCTTGACGATCACGATTAGAATGCGAAGATTCTCCCCTGGTCCGGTGTTCCTGAGGCTGGAAATGAACAAAGTAAACGTATCTTAATACTCAAGGAAATAAATATATACTCCATGGACATTACATTATCTTGCTTTTTATGCAATGAAATGGGAATGTTTTTACTATCATGCAGCTAGAGAGGGTTTGAGTGAGTTTGATCTAGACTCTAGAGGCAGGTGCAAAGAACTCACATCAGGAAAAAGTAGGTCATCTGCCTCAAGCATGTGGATGACATGCCCCATTTTAGGCCTCTTAGTTGCATCAGGATCAACACATCGAAGAGCAACCAGCAGTGCGCGTTTGAGAGCCTTCAAAGATGGCATCTTGGGGAGCTTAGGATCGACTACTTGCTCGGCTTTCCGATTCCCAACCATCGTTTTTAACCAATCTATTAAATTAACCTGCAAATTTTCCAGGTTTCCACAGTTAAAAACAATCAGAACTGCAAAGACATCAGGTATATCGGCAGTTGAAACTCTTTAAGTGTTTTCTGACCTCTCCTTGTGGTCTACCATAATCAACAGGACTTCTCCCAGTAATGATCTCCATGATAAGTATTCCAAAGCTATAAACATCACTTTTCTCGGTCAGCATTCCAGTGCAGGCATACTCTGGTGCAACATAACTAGCAGAAGGAAGAAAAAAGAGAGAATCAGATCTATGGACTTCAAATATTTTAGAGTAAGATTTGACTCTTCACCTATTGTACTCCTAAAGGAATTGATTATAGGGACAGAACCTATGCGACATGTTTACACGTGATATATCAGTTAGAAGACCTGATATTAAAGACCTAAATAGGGGTAGTAAATTTGGCCCCAATAACAGAAGACCCATAGAGCAAGGAGCATATAGGATTTAGCTTGACCATACTAACCCAAATGTGCCCATGACTCGAGTTGTGACATAACTATTTTCAGAACACAAGAGCTTAGCAAGCCCAAAATCTGAAACTTTTGGGTTCCATTGGCGATCTAGGAGGATGTTGCTAGACTTTATATCTCGGTGAACAACCTTTGGTTCGAGACCCTCGTGAAGATAGGCCAATCTGAAAATGGTTCACAAGAAACACGGTGATAAGAAGTTCAAACCACTCGTGCATCAACATGGATAATGTTTATAAGTATATTAGTCCAAGAATATCATACCCTTTTGCAGTGCCCAGTAAGATGAGCATACGGAAATCCCATGTCAGAGGGCTAACAGCTCCAACATCCCCATGAAGCCATTGTTCTAGATTGCCATTGTCAATATACTCATACACAAGCATCCTGTAAAAGAAGATAATAGATAATACTTATATCTCTTGCATATAAACAATATCACAAGTAACAACTCTGTTATAGAAAAGTTATCAATGCCTGTATGCTCCCTCAACACAGTATCCCAGCAGCCTAACAAGATTCTTGTGCCGCACACGACCAATAGCTTCTACCTCCACTTTAAATTCTTTCTCGGCTTGGCCCCTAAAATGAATTAAACATAAAGTTGAAGAGCGTTATCAATTTAGTAGTGGTAGAATAAAGGCCCAGAAAGAAAGTTGATTCTTTTCTTCACTCAAGTGAGTCACTTTAGATCCCAACTAATAACAGTACAACACAACAATGAAAAAAGGGAAAGATTTTAAAAGTAGGGGAGAAAGTTGAAGTAAAGGAGAAGAAAACACTGGCCTACAATCAAAAGCAAATAACAGCTTATGAGAAGTCTTGTTGATTACTACAAAGGAGAAAACCAGTGAGCAGTGCTCACAATAAAAACACCAATCGTGTTCTTTTTCTTAAAAATTAAATATAAACACAGAATTTTTTCTGCCTTTTCTTCGCCTTGATTGGGGCTTCAAAAGACGATTCATCATCAGGGACTCCAATCAATAACCCATAAACATAAACTAGACTTTCAATTTGGTGAACGATATGACTGTATCTGTAAGAAACTAATATTCCAACATTTAAGTATATCATCGTTTTTTCTAAAAGCTTTTACAAAAGTACACATAAATTCAGAAGCCAGGCATGAAGAAAACAAGATAGACCCCATAAAAAAAATTGAAACATTAAGTTTCTCCAGCATGCTCCAAACCTCCAGCAGAAACAGTCATACTTGCAGCAATAAAACCAAACTGCATAAGATTATATGAAAGTAATTCAAAGTAGCTTAGTTATTAAGAAGAGATAGTATTTGAGTATCAACTTGGTTTGTCTCATTTCCAATGAAGATCACTCTGCGAGAAAAATCTGAAACGAAAGGCAGTATCAAAAAAATGAAAAAACTAGCAATACATACTTGTTATTTAGAAGGTTTTTTACTGCAACTCGAGTACCATCACTGAGTACTCCTTTGTACACTATTCCATAGCCACCTTCCCCAACCACGTTTTCTTCACACAGTCCATTAGTCGCAGCTTCAAGTTCTCTCAGAGTGTACCATCTACCCCACCCCAGATGCGAGACTTCTGGCCCGACACTCCCACCACCAAAAGACGACCTCGCCTCCGAAACGCTCAAGGGCGTACCCCTGCTCTCTCCGCTAGAAATCCGATCCGAAAAAACCACGACCGGGTGCTCTGACTTTCCGATGTCAGCGTGGATCTCCGGCAGTGGCGCAGGGTGGTGCTGGTTGGGTCCAGGTAGGTGGACGATCTCCTGGATTTCCTTCGAAACAACAGGAGTTCCACTATCTGTAGGATCGAAAATCTTCTTTGGATTGTGGCGGCGTCGGTGGCGGCGAGATGTTAGGCAGAGGGAGAGGAGGAAGAGGGCAATGACGATGACGGCACCGACGATGATTCCGACGACGACCCAGAGCGGAAGGCCAAAGATTGAAGTGCGTTTAGAGAGCTCTTTATCGAGAAAAGCGGCGTCGTATGCTAACATTGTTGTTGTATCAGTTTTTGCTGTGTGAGCTGTGAGGGGATAGATACACAACAGAGCACAATGAACACACACTCTTACAACAAACTCGGTCGCATTGGATTTGTCTGAAAATTCCGAAAAGAAGAAACTTTCAGGGCAAATATGGTTGAAGCTCCGAGGAGCTAATGGAGTAAAAGATGAGAGGGAATTGCGTGAAAATTTTGAATCGAAATGAAGGAGAAAGAGAGAAGAGAGAGAGAGAGTGAGAGAGAAACTTGTGTGTTGAAGTTCAGAAACACAAGACCAGAGCAACAAGCAAAGACGTTAGTATTATTTAATTCAGTGACTGTAAGCTTCTGTATCTGGTTCTCTTTATTTTCTTTTCTTTTGTACTTCTCGGAGCGGCTCCCACGTGTAAGAAAGTGACTAAAATTAATTAAAAATATATGTGTCGATTGTCGAAAATAAATATTTTTTCTCATTTTATTTATTACTCCCTCTTGTGCTTAATTCTTTGTCACTAATCAATAAAAACAGTTAAAATAAGTAAAATTGTCCTATAATTTAAGTAATTTTCAATATTATCCCTGTTAATTAATTACCAAACTCTAATATTATATAATTATTATTCTCACTCATTTCCCTTACTAATTATATTTCTTTGGGAAAATTAGAAAAGTTTAATAAAATAAGCCCTATGGGCTGGCCACAGAGGCCTTGGGCTTAAAAGGACTGGCCCTAGAGGACATCGGTCCGGCCCTCGAGCTGTTTAATTTTATTTTTTTAAATGCATGGATTTACATATGATGGTAATTTACTAATTTATATGTATTTCGTATTTGTTATGAAGTTATTTATTCATTTAAGTACAACTACACAAATACATAATATCTATACTCTAATTTTATGATTTGGTTTATTATTTGTTGAAAAGATTATGGATGTGTTCATGGTACGGGAGAAGAAATTCATGATATTCTTACTCATGAACTAGAGGCTACTCAAAGTAAAACACAATCAAATGTTGTTGAAATTGATGATAGTGGCAAAGATTACGACAATAATAGTTATCGTACTAATGTCGTTTAGTGGTTTGCTTCTTATGTTTTATGTGAGTTATTTGTGAGCATAGTTTGCTTTTGATTATGAATTAGTGACTATACTTTATTTGTTAGATGATTCTTGTTGTTTTGATATTAATGTTTACAACATTTATTTAATAAATTATAACTTTTATTATTGTAATTTACTAATAATATTTCTTTGGAAAATAAAAAGAGCAAAAAAGTTAAAATTTGGAATAGTAACTTTTGGGTCTCGAAGGACCGCCCACCCTTGGTGTTCTCTCGGGTCGGGCTTTAAAAAATGGATGTTTTTCTTACCTCAATTCCTGGAAGGTCGGCCTTGTTAAGCCTGACCCTTCACGGGTTGGTCCGAACTCTATTAATTAGGGACACATGTGGAAATAAATAATTAATGCTTCTCGAGAACAAACAAGTCTTTATAAAAGGACTAAATAAACTTACTAATTGATGTCTTATAATAAGGACCAGGAGAAAGTATAAAAACTAAATAAAAAAAAATATATATATATATATATATATTACTAACCTTTTAATTAATACAACTTATATAATTAATACGAGAAAAAATAAAAAAATAAAAAATTAAATATTTAGATAATTTTTACCGAGTTTTTATAAAACAAATTAAAAATAAAATAATATTTTAAACTCTTATAAAACAAAAAAAAAAAAAAAAAAACAAAAAACAAAATGAGGGAGTATTAAAAGCCCAGTGGAGTATTGGAGTCATGTGGAAGTAAACGGCTTACATATTTTTTCCTTTAAAAATAGGCTGAATCGTTTTCGAAATACGCACTAGTATTTATTTTTTATTTTTAATGGAAACCAAACGTGAAGGACAAAATGGCATAACATGTAGTTAAAATTAAAAAAAGCACATCATTTCAATTTAAATAAATCAATTGCTTAAGAAACCAGTAATGTCCCCCCCCCCCCCCCGGTTCTTTTCTGAAGAAACCAGTAATGGTTGGGTGTTTGGAAACTCAACGTAAAAGCATTTTATACTTTACGACCACACAAAAGTAATCTCATATACGGGGTAAAATCATTTTAAATTAATCTAATTTAATTAATAAGAATGTATAAATTAATATAAGTTAAGCAGCTAATATAACATATTTTTTAAAACACTATAATTATGTTCTTTGATTTCCTTCATCATTTTCTACTTAAGATTATTGAGTGAGTATTTTAATAGGAGTAAATTAAAAAAAGATTAATAATTGAGAAATTGATCTTATTTTAAATCAAAATCAATTAGGTCTTACATTAAGAATTTAGAGAATAATACTCAAAACAATTTTTTTTTTTTACCAGTGTAATACTCAAACACTAAGCTGTGAGTGAAAATGATAAATAAAATTGAGGGTAACTTGTTACTTTACCGTAGGGAATGTATAACAATTCTGCAAGAAAGGAAAGCTTGTTTGAGACACCGCTGAGAAAAATAACTTATAGAAAAATTAAATTGGGTAAAAGTCATATTGTTAAATGTGATTTATATTTTAATTGGCATTGACATAAATAGTTTATGTGATTTAAACTTATAGTCAATCTAAAAGATTTTTGAGAGTACTGACTCGTACTAAAAATATACTTTAGGATATTGGACGGTATTTAAAAAATACTTTAGAATCTTGAAAAAATTATTTATAGTACCAATCAGTACCTTAAAATATTTTTTAGGCTACTAAGTAGTACTCAAACATATACTTCAAGATACTAAAAATATACCTCATGATCTTGAAAAATTATTTTAGGATCTTGAAAAAATTATTTGTAGTACCAGTCAGGACCCTAAAATAGTTTTTAGGGTACTGAATAGTACTATAGATATACTTCATAACTAAATGATACTTAAAAAACACCTCATGATCTTGGAAAAATTATTTTTAATACCAGCCAGTACCCTAAAATTTTTTTTAGGGTATTAAATGGTACTAAAAATATACTTCAGGATACTGAATGGTATTAAAAAGACCTCATGATCATGGTTCGTAGGTCCAATTGGAACAAAAGCTCCCCAAAGTAACTTTTCAAATAAGTTATTTTTGATCTATAAGTTTGATTGGAACAACTTCAAACCCATAAGTCCGATTCAAATTCAAATAGTGCATAAGTCCAATTGAGCTTTCCAAAAGTCATACCAAACATGCAATTAGCTTAAGTGTACTTTTTTTTTATTTTTTGATATTAAAGAGGCATAGCCATTAAATTAAAGAGAAACAGTTGGGGAATTTGATCCCATACAATCTTGTAGGACCAAAACCCTTACTACATCAAGACAATGTTCTATGAAAGGAGAATGCAACTCAAAATCTCTCGCTAACCAATCTTGTAGGATCATCTTTTGATAAGTATGTTTACATCAATCAAGATAAAAATTTTCTCACACATTTACTTTGTAAACTGTAAATCACGTTAAAAAATAGCTTATACCGCTAACTCAAACGGACACTTAGTGTTCGGCCTTCATATCGCAAATGGAGATAAAGTTGATCCAATATGCAAAATCAAATTTGAACCTATAAAAATATAAAACGGTAAAAATACAATAATAATATAATTTTATTTATTAATAAACTGTAATCATCTCCGTATAAAATGAATTTTCTTAAAAATTATAAAAATTCAAAAAAAAAAAAAAAAAAATACACACACACGTTAATTATTAAAAAATATAAAATAATACAAATAAAGTATACTAGGTTTACCCTCAATTAACCTAATATCCAACTCAACCCAATCTCTAAGAGACTAAAACTAACTTTATATGTGTTGAGAAAAATTGGGCTATTCGATTAGTTAAAACCCTAGCTCCTAATTAGTTATGACACACATAAATGATCTTCTCTGTCTTTTTTTTTTTTTGAAAAATCAGTTAAAGAAGTAAAAAAAAAAAAAAAAAAAAAAAAAAAAGCTTGTTAAATATAACCCATAGTATATTTAAATTAATGGGAAGTATTTTAAGAAGAGATTGAAATACAGCACCTTTTGTATTTGAAAGTGTATTTTTTTTTTTTTTTTTTTTTCTTTGGCCAGCTCTTAAAATGTATTTGCACACAATTTATGTAATACTAGTGTATGGAAAATGAAATGACGGAAAGCAGCAAGAATGGTAGTGGGAAATGCATCATTTTGGACGCAACCCAACCCACTCCACCATGACTTTTTTCTCCACTACGAATGACACTTTTTTGGGCTTCTTTCCCGTTTGATACGAGGGATTCTTTTTTTTTTTTTTTTGGGTCAAATGATACGAGGGATTGGGAGGGAAGGGAAATGGGGGATTTTTATAAGTTAAATATTAAAAGATTGAAGTATGGTTACAAAATTTTGATAAAAAGAATATTTAAGATAAAAGAGAGAAAAATGAATAAAAAAAAATTAACCTCACTTCTCTAATGTTTTTATTATTTAATTTTTTTTGTTTGGTAAAAAAAAGTTTAGATGATGGTAGGCATCGGCACCCCACTAAGGGTTAGGGTATCTTTCCGCACTCAAAGAAATGAATTTACAAATTGCGTAACAGAGATTGACCAAACGGATATTGAGCACCTCCTCCCTTTAAAATGAAGGCGCCAACGCTTACCAACCGAAAAAAAATTTAACTTTAAAAAATTTCCCTCAGCCAATTTTTCTTGCACTCCGTCATACCTAACAAGCCCGTAGGCTAGAGGTGTGTTTGTGTAAACTTCAAAAAAAGAAAAAAACTTTTCAATTTGAAACCATGGTCTGATGAAAATGTTGCCAAACACCTGAAAAATAGGAGAAGTACATTTTTATTCCGAACCATGGTTTTGGGAAAACAAAATTTTTCTCCTTTTTCTCTTTCAGCTTTCGCTCTCTTCAGTCTTCCCTTTTTTCTGTGTCTAGTTTCTCTGTTCTCTTTCTCCATTTTCACCGGCCATACCTTTGTTTTTTTGCAATTTGAAGTGATGAAGAAATTGTAAAATTAGCAAGAACATGGGCATGGTTATAGACCATGAGATCCAGCATAGCAACCAAGAAAAGTGGAATAAATCGAATTACATTTTTTCCCCATAAAATAAATCGAATTGCATTCATAGCATAGTGAGGTTAATGACATAATTTAGTGACCGTAGAGCCTTTTTTATTTTTCTATTGTAATTTGTCATGAGACTACAAAAATTTAATAACCAACATTTTTGAACTATTTTATCATTATTAAAATTCACTAATGCTATAATTTTTAAATTTTATTATTGTATTATGAAATTTGATGTTAAATATATTTGAAATGGAATTTTATACTTTATATGCAATTATTACCTTATCTAATACCCTTTTTGGTAAAAAAGGTGATTATGATAATAATATCCAAACACTTTCAATTTATCAAAATCATTTTTTTAACATAATCTATTATTATCACTTTTTTTTTCCCTAAAAACTATTCTCCAAAAGCAAATACGAATGTTCTTTAAGATTTAATAACGCCGTGCTAAAAAAAAAAAAGAGTTTTGTGCATATGGCTCTCCATTTGCATCATGTTATTAACTTATTATAACCTCAACCAAATTGTGTTTTCTTTTTTTAATGAAAAACCGCCATAAATATTATATACTCCCTCTGGTCTTAATTATAAGAATTATTTATAAAAATTTGGAGAGATTATGGAGAAGAGTTAAATTCGTTAATTATAATTATTTTCCAAAAATACCCCTGCTTAAAATTTAGAATGACATCAAAGACAAAATTTGTGAATAAGAGCTGTAATCCCAACAAGTCATGGATCACGGAGTCATATTAATCTCCATGATTTTAGTTTAGCTTCACAAAATATATATAAGTTATGTTGATAAAGTCAATTAAATAAAAACAGTGAGGATTCATTATTTATATTAATCTTCAATTTTAATTTGTCAAACCAATAAATAAATACTTTTTAAAAAATTTGGCCAAAAACAGTATAATTGATGTATATATGATATTAATGGGCTTTTTTCCCTATTTGCTACCTTTTTAATAAATAATTACCATTTTGTCACTCTTTTTTCAAAATATTTCCCGATGTGCCACCATTTAATTGACTAAACCAAGGTTTAGTCGACTAAATCATGCGTGTGTGATTTTTTTAAATTCCCCGATATTTAGTCGACTAACTCACTTGAGTTAGTAGACTAAATCCGGCAGGGTTTTTTTTAAAAAAAAAACCCGACATTTAGTCGACTAACCCACTTGGGTTAGTCGACTAAATGTCGGCAGAGGGGTTTTTTAAAACCCTAAAAACCCCCAACCACGGCTATAGAACCCTTAATCGACTAAATTCCTCCCCAAACCTCTCCCCTGGCTATTTTTGACCAAATCGTTCTTTGAATCCGTTGGTGGGTTGCGGAGTCAACTTCAATCTAGTGGGATTTGCATCAATATCGGTATGTTTTTTTTTCTCCATTTCGATTTCCACCGTAGTTTTGGGTTTATGCCAACTCCATTTGCGTGTTTCTGTTTTGTGCTTTCATTCGCTGGTTTGTTGGGTTGCTGTCCTTGATTTGAGTATTGCTATGATAAGAAGCAGAGTTTGACGCAAATGGGGTTTGGAAAACCTAGCCTGTCACCATTTAGTCGACTAAACCACCTGGTTTAGTCAATTAAATCTCTGATGTGGTTAAAAAAAACTACTCCCCGCGTTTTAGTCGACTAAACCAGGTGGTTTAGTCGACTAAACAGTGCAAAATGGGATGAGTGTATGTGAGAAAACAGATTGTCTTCTTCTAATATTGTCAGTTTGTATGTTAATGCTTAGAGACCAGTAGTTAGTTAAAATGATGGGTATATATAAACTATTGGAAAGAGCTCCTATACATTATTTGAGAACAATGCATGCCGATTAAACATTGTGGTTTTTTGTTAAAATTTGTTCTTTAAACCTGTCTCAAACCCATTATGTTGTGTTTTACTTGTAGGTCTTTATTGTCATCATGCGTCGTAAAGAAGGTCCTTCAGACACCGGTAATGAGAGTAGGAGACGGATAAAGCACCGAGCGACCTGTGAGGCATCCTCCTCTAGGACACATCGAGCACCGGAGGGCCGAGCCGTTGACCTCCTGTTTGGGTATTTGTTTGAGAATGATGAAGCGAGCATATACGATTCTGGCGATTTTGCTACCGACCGATTATCAACCCAAAATCATTAGACATGGGATTCTTTGAAGAAGAAGGATTTGATATAGTGCCGATGTTGGGAATTCCCATTTGACAGGGGGCGGCCGAGATGAGTTGTGCTTATTCGGAGGTTATGGTGAGAGCTTTCTACCATAACCCGAGCTACATAAATGGCGATTTGAGGTCTCGCGTACGTGGGATTGACATGCGATGACGGCTCCCATCCGGACGACTCTACGGGATTTGATTTTGATGAAGAGGATAGATACCGGTATGATGGGGACACCAATGTAGCCATTGAGGGATTTAACCGAGATGAGGCATGCGAGAGGCAAGAAGGCCGGAGTTCATAGACCTATAGTTAGTGTGGGGCGGTTACCTGTTAGTTCCCGTATCCTCTTCTACGTGATGACCCACATATTGTTCCTCGGCAATACAATCATTCGAGGATGATGGAGGGTGACATCCCCATGTGGGGCATTCGTCATGGCATTGCGGTGAATTGGAGGCACTACATTTGCCACATGATGTATAAGGCCAAACAAAAGAAGACAGTTGCACTCCCATACGCGTATCTGGTTCAGAAGATATTGGAGCATTTCCGTGTTCCTATGCACAAAGAGCAGATGGTGAACAAGAAGACGTGGAATTCTAGGTTTGGACAACGGCTATTGGAGCAGTGCAAGATTGCCAAGGTGGCAGATGGTGTGTGGCACTACACTGGTGTCGAGGAGGATGTACCTGATGTTGGCCCGGTTCCATCCAATGTTCCTCCTGAGGTCCATGATGATGATGCCGAGGTTCATATGGAGGACTATGTTGAGCCGGATGGTGGATTCTCCCTTCGTGATGTCACTCAAGCCATCAATGCTAACAGAACAGATGTCCCGGATGGAAGCCAAGCGGGATGAAAGGTTCACGTGGATGCGGGGTCGGATTAAGGGGATAGAGGATACGCTTGCTAAGTTTCGATTGGACGCCGGTGTCGGAAGATGAGGAAGACGAGAATTCCGAGACACCCGAAGATGCAGATTAGATGTAGGGATTTTATGTTTGATGTTTGCTCTCTGACTTTATTGTTTTATGTACGGTGGATTCACTTGATGTTTTATTGTTTGTCCATGTTATATTGGTAATGAATGTTGATGCTTCTAGTTTAGGCGCTGTGACTTTATTGTTTTATGTACGAAGGATTCACTTGCAGGGTCGAATTGCTGTTTTATTGTTTGATTTGGAATTGGTGATTTGTTTGATCTGGCATTGGTGTTTTTTTTGGTAATGAATGCAAGCAAAAAACCTACACCAGCAAGGGAGTGTGCCTCTGGACCTGGTTTAGTCAACTAAACCATCTGATTTAGTCGACTAAATGAGGTCCAGAGACACACTCCCTCACCTCTGGACCTCATTTAGTCGACTAGACCATATGGTCTAGTCGACTAGACCGATGGTCTAGTCGACTAAATGAGGTCCGGGAGGCGAGGGAGTGTGCTGATTTAGGTTTTCTGCCTGCACTAAATCATTACCAACTCATTTTAACCTGTCAATGTGACTTGGGGAAGGTGTTTTTTGCAACAATTAAGAGTGATACATAGGTTTGGTCCGCTAAAAAGTCATGACAAAAAAAAGTCATCATACACTAAATACAAAACACGTTACATAGAATTCAAGTGGGTCTAATCCTCATTGGACATGTGAGGCTATTATGACCGGCTTGGTGGCAAGTCCTACAAATATAACGACTGCTTGAGGGTTGAGACTCCACCCAATCTATCTCATTTTGTATCCTTGTAGACTTTGGTCTTCCCCGTGTGCGTGACAAAGTTTCGTTTGGGATAACGGTTGGTCCCTCTCCTTATTGAATCAACAATTCATTGCCTAGCGGATACCAGTGTGCTGCATATACTTGACTAATGTAGGGGATAGTGAATACCGGGTCAACATAATCGTAATGGTTCAACTTTTCCATCTTGCATACCGCTAATACGTGACTAACGGGATACCTTCTTCTTTGTGAACCTCCCACATTGACATTTGTGATTGATCAAGTCAACCCTCATTATGTCACCGGCGACATGTGTCGATTGATTGTAAGCGTCCTCAACCTCATATAACTGTAAATCTACGTCATAAAGTCGCACACGGTATGTGACTCCATCAACCGGTCCATCCTTTGTAACTCTTCTTCGACCTTTTTTGAGACTATCCTACTGCAGCGATAGATTTGTCAATCTCAACACGCCCGGTGACAAAATATTCGACAAGTCTACTACAAGTCATCTTCACCAACGCCGTTATCGGCGGATTACGTGCACCCTTAGGACCTTGTTGACACACTCGGCTAGGTTAGTGGTCATGTGACCAAACCTCCGTCCATCTTGATCGTAGGACCTGCACCATTTCTCATTTGGAAGCCGTTCAAACCAGGTGACACACTGTGGGTTTGCGTCAATAAACTCTTGAAACCTCATGTCAAACTGGATCTTTGAACTCATGTATCCCGCATAACAAATGTAAACTCATAACAATTTGAACAAATCAATCATAACAAATATGTCCAAGAAATAATTCAAATGTGAACTTTTTTACCTAGTTTCATAACTGTTTTCTTCAATTGCATATCCCTAAATCTATTATTAAAGTTGCTCCCTACATGACGTAGGCAATACACATGATAGGCATATGGAGGCTGCCAATTCCGGTGATCTTTAACCGCCTTTATGATACTGGCATGACGGTCAGATATCAAACAAATGCCCGGCCTTTGTGTCACATGATCACGTAGGAGACAAAAAAACCACCACCAATCATCATACTTCTCACCGGGAGGAACAATAGCAAAGGCAATTGGCAGGATCTTCCCATCCCCATCCTGTGAAGTCGCAATCAACAGTGTACCTTTGTATTTTCCGTACGGGTGGGTGCCATCAATTTGAAGTATGGGCTTACGGTATTTGAAGGCTTCTATGGTCGGTGAAATGTCCAAAAACCCTATGAAAGACGCGTTTGTCGCCATAAAAATGACGTTCGTCGAAACATTCATTAGTATTAAGCCTGAAAACAGAACCCACATTACACTGCGTCATGTATGTAAGCCAATTGGGCAAGAATGCATATGATTCCTCCCAATCACCAAATAACTTCACAATGGCCTTCATTTTCGCCTTCCAAGCCTTCTTGTATGTTATATTATATCCATACGAGACGTTGTATCCTCTCTTGTATCAAAGACCGGTTTTAAAGCTGGATCTTCTCTTAACATACCTGGTGAAAACAAAGCAAGTTCAAAATGTTTTGTCAATAAACAAACCGAATGTAACCGCGAAAAAAAATTAGAAAACCTACTGATAATGGCTTCACATATAACATTTGAATCCGTTGCTTATGATCCGGGCAAGACTCGGTTCGAGGCAAGTGTGATTGTTGCCCCACTTACGGACCACCCAACTATTTCCATTATTGGGGACCATTGCCCTCATATTCCAGGGACAACCGTCAGCATGATTTTGACACCTCATCAACAACCTACGCTCGTCGCTTTTATAAACTTTGGCTGTACAATGAGACTTCATGCAATGCAATTTCACGGCATGTTGCAATTCAGACTTAGAAGAAAACTGCTGATACAAATATAATGGATCACCTAACTGCCAACCACCTTGCTTGTCATCATCACCATACAACGTCTCCATGTCATCGTCACAGTGCGCCCAATTAATTGAGGAATAGTGCGGGCTTTCGTTCCAAAATGGCTCACTCTCGGCCCGGATCTGTCAATATGATTTTTTTCTCAAAAACACTAAATACATATTACAAATACAACTACAAATACAAGTTTACTCACTTACCCCTCCTAAGCGGGTCAACATGGAGCGGTGGCATTGTTGCGGTCCTCGCGTTCTTGGTCCGTGCGAGCATCAAAATCACCCTCCACATCGCATATCGAGGTGTCACCTATTGGAATAAACCTCTCAAATTCGTCTTCCTCATCGCTATGCATATTCTCATCTTCCTCTTCATCATCAATGTTACCCGACTTAAGACTTGTGAAGGTGCGATCCGCCGACAGTCTATCTTCTTGACCAAAATACTTGTGTAGATCTTGTATGCATGGGTATAGACGATGATTCACCGATTCAAGCTCAACATATATCTCAATAAAATTTGGTGCTCTCCGATTAGCAAATGCATCCATTACACACTCTACATCTTCATCATCACATACATCGTTACTAATGTAGTATACACTATCCTTACCCACTATAGTCTCCACTTTGGCAATTAACCGATGAATGTGTTGGCTGCAATGTAGCCCCAATTTTTGATGAATTCTTTCTTTGAGCTCGTTGTACGTAGTTCCCCGTTTGATTTTCATCATTTTCGTTTTTCCTTCAAATTGAACACCATCGGAACCTACAAAATGCCTCCCACTATAGTAGATTACAATAACGTGTGTGTTTGAACTTGAACTCATCCTTCAAACAACAATTTGTGAGCTGCAAAAGGAAGGGTTTCAGCTTACAAACAAAAAAAGAAAAGCCGAACAAAATGAAACTACAACGATTATACAACAATAATACCTTAAACAAGGTGGAATGGCATTAAACTTTGATGGGTCACTCTAAAACTGAGAAAATAGAGAGTATTGGGGGGGAGAAGGGTTGCTATATGATAAGAGTTCCATTATGACGCAAATGGGGTTTTAAAAAACCCCTCTGCCGACATTTAGTCAACTAACCCAAGTGGGTTAGTCGACTAAATGTCGGATTTAGTCTACTAACTCAAGTGAGTTAGTCAACTAAATATCGGGGGAAATTTAAAAAAATCACTCACCGCGATTTAGTCGACTAAACCTTGATTTAGTCGACTAAATGGTGGCACATCGGGAAATATTTTGAAAAGAGTGGCAAAATGGTAATTATTTATTAAAAAGGTGGCAAATAGGGAAAAAAGCCGATATTAATGAGTTGTAAATATTACCTACTTTATAAAATACGAGTTGTGTTTTTAAATTATTATTGTCTTTACTTATCATTGAGGAAGTATCAATAGGGGTATTTTGCACCAAAAATTGACAAAAGTTAAAACTTGGTCTTATAATTAGGACCAAAACCAACTCCAAAATGTGTTCATATAATTAGGACCGAATGGAGTGCATATATATACATATAGGGAAAATCATTTGTCCAATGACTGGACCTAAGAGTTTCTCCTGTGAACCTAAATCAACGGTTGATAATAGACATCGAAATCGAACGGGTGATAATAGACATGGACTTCAAATCAGAATTCGAAAATTGCTCGATCAACCAAGTCGTAAGAGGCGATTCTCCAAACCCTTCCGTACATATTCGTGGGCAAGTCCGATCGTTTGCAGAGCATTATAGCGATTGTATCGGAAGTAGCCAAGCAGAGTCTGAAGAAGCTTCCTTAGATTAAACAAAAAACAAAACATCTTCAACCAGATCTGTTCGTTTTTTTTTTGTTGGAGCTTCCTGCATTTTCTGGTTCTGCATTGGCCAGAATAATCACTTGTTAATTTTTGACTCGCCCAATGATTTCTGCGTTGGGAGCATCAGCAAGAAGGCCATGTAGGTTCCGGAGGGAAAGAAGGGGGTTTTCAAGGAACGGGAAGGGAAATTGTCGTCTAAGGAAGTTGCTTGATCTTTGCAGAATTGGCGGCGCAAAACATGCCATTTGAGGTTGTGTATTATCCAAGGGTGGGTGGACGGACTTTGTGGTGAAGGTGGAAGATGTGGAGAAAGCTTGGGATGTCCTATGGACTTAGAAATGAGAGTTAAAATGGCGGTGGAGACGGGATTCGTCCCGGATCACTTGGTTTTGGTACGATCTTCGCATCTTTCCACGATAATGGACTTTGGCGGAGTTCTCCATGGTGCATGCTTCACTTGGTTTCACGATTTGATTTCTAAATTTAGATAAAAGATTTTAATTCATTCGCTAGAGGTTCTCGATAGATCCGCAATTTGGTATTTTATCGATGTAGCGATTTGATTTCAGTAGCGATCACAAATCCGCAATTTGGTATTTTATCGACGTAGCAATTTGATTTCGTAGCGATCTTTTTTGTTTTTTTGTTTTTTATTAAAGTTCCCCATCGCTATACTTAACCAAACGGCGTAGCTTTCGATTGACGGGAAAATCGCTTAGGTCCGATCCATTTGGACAAATGATTTTCTCTATATATATCTGTGTGTATCATTGAAATAGCAAATAGTGTTATTTTTAAATCATAGATAATACTCCCTTCTATCTTAATCATATGAACACTTTTTTAGTGTAGATAATACTATAAAAGTATTCCTATAATTAGGACCGGAAATAGTATAATAATATGACTTACTACATTGAGTTTAGTACAAACATGCGTCAGAGTTGTGATCTAACGAGAAACATAGTTGTGCTTAATGCTAATTTATGAATGGTGGACAGTTTATATTGGTAATTTACAGCAGAATACCTAGACTAACATTAACCAAAAAAAAAAAGGTACTATAAAAAAATAATACGTAAATTGAGTGGAGTGTAAGTGGAAGGAAAAGCAAGGAGGGAAGTTTTTTAAAAAGCGTGATTGATATGAAGATAAAAAATTTAATATATTTTTATCTGGTATATGTAAATATAATATGAAAAGCTCTTTTTTAATTAATAAAATTCATTATTTTAAATTTTGTAGCTTTGGATCGCTTTCTTGACAATTTTGAATTTCTCACTATCTTTATTTACTTTTGTTGTGATTTGGACAAGGCGCGATGCGTGGAGGTCTGAAATTACTATGGCTTGATGGATGTAAGATCAACTTACATAATGACATGTTTTTTTGGGGGCTGCAAGTTTGATGAGATTGAGTGGTAAAAAGATGTCCCAAAAAAATTAGCCCAGCATTATTTTGGGCTGCTGAAAGCTGTCCAAGATGATAGCCCACAACTTGGAAGTTAAGAGGGAATAATGATTGTAGCTGTAAATATGAATTAAATTATGCCACAAATATCTTCCTGTTTTTTTAAGGACCAATTTTATTTAGGAAAAAGTACAAGAAAATATCGCTTAAATTTTAAAATCGCAAATCATTCTTGTTGCTTACAAGAGTATAGGTATTAACTATAAGGGTATAACAATTAACAACTCATTTTAATATGAAATAACTTATTTAGAATTTTAAAGTTCTAGTATATTTTGTCCTTTTCCCTTTTATTTAAATTAAGGTAAAAGAATACAGAAAAGACATTGAGCTTCTCACAAGATCGTGCAGAGAAGCTTAAACAATACACATGAATCAAAATGTGCACAGCTTAAATCATACAAACTGAATAGTACAACCAACGGGGTTGGGTCTAGTGAAAGGAACTAGTCCCTCACAACATGAAAAATTAAGATTTGAATCCCTACAAGAGATGTGTCCACAGTTAATATCTGATAGTGCCTCGGATATGATTGAATCCCTTTGGAGACGTGTCTACATTTAATACTCGACAATGCCTCGAATATTGATTAAATCCCTGTTGGAGATGTGCCACCTCTTTCTTGTTTCCAGTACCTCTCATCAGCTTCCTAAATTTGGCAAAATTACCTCACTTACCTAATGCAGCATAAAATATTTGACAACATCTGGTAAGGCCCCACCCTCTCAGGCTTTAGATCCAAAACCTTCATAGCTGCTAACTTGACCATACTTGGTAGTTTGTGCACTTCAGATCCTCCAAGTAGGGCTGCCCAGGCCGCTTCATTTGGCTTGGATGGCGTTGTTTCTATTAGGTTATAAGCTTCCTTTATTCTCCCTGCTCGTCCAAGCAAATCCACCACACAAACATAGATCTCTTGATCTAGAGTTACATCGTAAACACTTGTCATCAATCTAAAATACCTCAGGCCTTCATCCACAAGTCATGCATGGCTACAAGCACTCTGAACTGCCATGAAAACTACTTTATCTGGCTTAGTGCCAATCTAACCATATTGTAGAACAATTCAACAGCCCTTTTCCCATGCCCATGTGCTCCATATCCAATCATCATTGAAGTCCACGAGACCAAATCTGTGCAGAACATTTCACCAAATATTTAGTATGAATCAGATATGCTTCCACACTCAGCATACATATCAATAAGAGCATTGGATAGTTGCAAATCGTTGTTGAAGCCTAGACATTAAAATTCCACCTTGAAGCTGCGGCCCACAATACAAAACTGCAAAGTTAGCACAGGCAGCTACAACACTAGTAAATGTGAAGCAATTTGGACTAAAACCTTCTGATTCCATTCGTGAGAATATGCAGAGAGAACCTTTAGAATCCAGCTATCAAGGTATTCCATGTTATTAAATCTTTCACTCATTAGGAAAGTTTGCTTTGCTTCATTTGTACAACTAGACCTAATATACATATGTCCAACATGGAATTCATGACAGGAAGATCGGATTCAAACCCATGAGTTATCACCGCAACATGTAACTGCTCACCCAACATCTCCGAGCCAACAGAGGTGCAAGCTCTTATTGCAATTGAAAAGCTGAAGGGAGTTGGTTTTGCTTCCACCTGCTTGAGAACAGACAAAAATGATTTAAACTGAAAATTGAGGAAACTCTGCTACACTGTTGATTTATCTTAGACTGCTAACTTCTATTAACTTTTTCCCTTGCTTCTGTTTAAGACCAAGAACTAGTCCAAAACCTAATATTTGAGCAAATGTAGACTGTACAAACAAGGAATACCCTTGAACTTTGCACAGTATCCACTATCAAAAGCTTACCAGCAACATTTGGCGAAACACTTGAAGACCACGGTAGGCATCTCCTCTATGTGTGTACCGAGAAATCAAAGTAGTCCATGACACATCATTCTTCAAAAACCATGCTTGCTTCGCCCATGCTATCACAAGTGCCATACATATCCATGAGTGCGTTATCAACATATATGGACCCTTCAGTGCCAATCTTGATTGCCAAACCATGGACTGATGTGCCATGTAAAAGAGATTTCATATTTTTGCATGCCTTCAATATACTATAAATGGTAAGTGCATTGGGTTCCACCCCATTTTTCAACATTTCACAGAACACTGTCCAAGCATGGTTATGCTGATAGCAGGATGTGTACCCAGAAATCATGGCAGTCCATACGACCACGTCTCTGTAAGACATTTCATTGAACAGTTTGTGTGCCTCTTCAGTCAAGGCCTTCTGGAAATACGATGTGCCTCTTCAGTCAAGCCCTTCGGGAAATACGACTTTATAAGATCAGTTGCTAAACTAGGCAAGTCGATCTGGTATGGTTTATATTTGGCATTGCTGATCTTTGCTTTCCTAAAAGATCAATGTTTAGGCAGGACAAGTTAAATTGGCCTGCCTGTGGGATGACAAAATTTCCTTCACTTTCATATGCAGGTTTTCCCCGCTACTAGAAATATGAAAATGACAAAGTTGCACATTTTACATTATTATTGTAAAAGCCATGCATCATGCACGCACATAGTCACTGAAACTTTCCAATACAGCCAATTTAGATTGATGAGCATCCACTAGTGATAGAGAACGAAATTTTTAATCTTAAGATTGAACAATATTACAATAATCGTTACAATAGCAGAAATTCAAACCAAATTGTTACAAAGCCAAGGTTCATGCTGAAAACTCAACAAGTCACCTAAATTGGTAGGACACAGCAGCAAATACATTCCAGCTTAATACTCAACACAGAAAGGCACCGATCTTCATTCATTATTTGTTTTTTCCCGATACTATCAACAATATCAACAAAATCCGACGTCTTTTTTGAATCATATTATCATGTATCCGAGCAACCGGCTACTCCAATTTCGGGGTTCGCAACTGCCCCTCCAAGTACATGTATATTCTATATATGGATTCAAACTTGAGACCTAAAGTGATCTAATGAAGTCTTCGCCAAACTGACCTTGTGTTGATTCCTTATTTATTTCTTATGGGCAATTTACCCAATTTTCAAAGAATTGTACATAAATTAATAAAGAGTCAAGTCCAATAGTGGAGTGGAGTTCAAGAAAATATGTTGATGAATCATGAATCTCTGCCTCAAACTCAATCATCATGAATATCTAATCTCAAACTATATAATCAAAATTAACATTCTAGTTAGTATTATCATTGATCTTTACAATTTAATCAAATTATAGTTTTGATCTTCACAAAGATAGCCTCTCAGACGTTCAGAGTTTTTGAGGATTCATGTTTGTGTATGTGAAAATTCTCTCTTTACTTCCTTCATCTTAATATCTTTGATGAAGTTATGGCACTTTTTCTATTTGGTGAATAGGAAAATTTGAAAAGTATTTTCATTTTATTTTCTTCATCCATATAGCAGGGTTCTTTTAGAAATCTAAACTACATTTATACTTCGTGTTCATCCAACTAAAAATTTTAAAACCATATAATGGAGATCAAAGAGATGCTTAAGCACGATTGGCAAGTGGTTTTCAAACTCATTGATATGGACAATAAAAGAAAACATGTATATATATTTTTTCTTTGAATTAGATTCTTTGGAAACAAAAGCATCTTAATAATTATAATATTCTATCATTATTTTACCTAGATTCATGCCTTTGACCCTCGGAGCAAGGGAACAAATTGCCCTCCCTCTATCCACATGTAGTGTCTATTGGTTAGCATGGACAAATATCTAAAATTAATAGCAAAATTGGCATTTAAGTATATGTGCTTGTTTGATTTGAGTTGATATTAGAAAAAATGTTTGTTTGATTTGAGTTGATATTAAAAAAATATGTTTACGTAAGTCGAGATAAAACTCTTCTCATACATTTAGCTTGTAAACCGTAAATCACATTGAAAAAACAACTTATACTTCTAAGTCAACCGGACAAATAATAATTCTCAATTTACTTTTTTCAACCAACATATTATTATTGCAATCCCCATTCAACATGATTAGTCATTTTTAAAGCCATATTTCTTTCTTTTCCCCCACCAACGTTAAAGCCATTGTTCACTTATGAGAAGTCAAACATAATTGGAATATGTAATGCATTTTCTCATATTACACCTTTAATGCAACACATTCAGCAAAATGTGCCAATGGATACATTTTGGGGATAGGGGTGAAGATTTGGTAATTATTTGAACACTTCAACAAAGTGAAACCTATTCTTACCCAACAAAATACCATATCTGAGTTTATAGATGCAATTAGGCATGTCGAAGGACTGGGCCAAACCGGGTTGGAGGTCAACCTAAGGTCTGGCCCGATATGACCTCGGGCTGGAAAAATCAGCCCAAGTTCGGGCTGGACCGGGCGGACCACTGGGCCCCTGGACCCGATCCACGGTCCATTTTTTTTTTTTTTTGCCTTTCTTGGGATACAATATTTTAGCTCTGGTTTCACATGACTTCCTAAAATAATAAAGAGTGACATAGTGAAAAGTGATTCCTATAAATTAAAAACACATTAGGATGTCCTGACTCCAGTAAGTGGCTCAATGTAGTGGTGATTTAAAAAAAAAAAAAAAAAAAAAAAAAAAAAGGACCTCGGGTCGACCTAATCCCTTGGGCCGAAGTCCAGTCCGACCCGAGCAGTTTGGTCTAGTCCGGTCCGGTCAAATTTGTCTTGGACCATTTTTTTCTTCCCTTGGACTAGGTCGGGTCGGACCGGACCAACCGGATCTCGAGTTTTTTGGACAACCCTAGATGCAATGCCTAGATCTAACATACAGGCATGAAATGTAAAAATGTACTTATATATTCAAATTTTAGATCAAACAATTTTTGAATATTATAACAATCATCATTGATATCATACTCTTTTACTCTATGCAATGCATAAGAAATACTTTTATAATATAAAAATGATAATCAAGGTTTTTTTTCCTATGAGATTAAGTTTATCAAGTGACAAAATATCAGCCAAAAATGTATTACTGTATATTGTTATATTTACATTTTTATGCAATTTAAAAATTTAATATGAGTAGTGAAAGGCATTTATATATAACTGAAAAAGGATATCTGAGTGAGTGGTTAGCTCTGAGTAATAAATTTTGTAATGAGGTTTTTTAAAATATCATTTGTGATAATTGTGTAATTACATTTAAAAAATATATATTATTGGGCCCGTTTGGGATAGCTGTGGGAGAAGTGACTTTTGTTTTTTATGGACTTTTTTTAATGGACTTTTTTCTAATGTGATTTGTGTTTGGGATAGCAGTAGCAGAAATGGCTTTTGTTTGTAATGGGAACTTGTTTAGCATAGCTTAAAAAAAGATAGATGAGAAGGAAAATGACTGAAAAGGGTATGAATCAAATTCACACACACCATGTGCCCTATAAAATGTAATAATTTGGGATAAAAAATAAAATATAAATTTAAATTTACCAAATAAAATGGTAATTTAACAAATGGACCCCACATAAAAAAATTGGACCATGAATGGGAGAGGGTGGAGATGGTAATTTAACAAATGGACCCCACATAAAAAATTGATGAGAAGCCTTTAATGGGATCGAAGCCACAAATGAGAGCTTAAAAAAAAAAAAAAAACCTATTATCCATTAAAGTCCATCAATTTTTGAATGTTTCCAAACACTCTTAATTTTTTTATGGATTTATAATAAGTCCATTTGGTGTTCCCAAACAAAACAGGCCCATAATGTTTGTGTCATTTGGCAGCTGAAAATGGATATGTACCTTTTACTCGTGAAATGGAAGGGAAGGTGAATAACGTCATTTCCGCCAAGAAGAGAGACCCTCGGCCCGGTTCCTCTCTGAACCTTCCTCTTGAAATCTGTTTTGTTCACTGAAAGCCTCTCTCTCTCTGATCGATCGAAGAATGAAGGAGAAAGAGCCTGAGTAATCCAAAATTTATTCAGCTTCGTACACCATGTTCTCGTGATTGATTCTCTCTTTCTCTCTTTCTCTCTTGTCTTCGATCCAGGTAGTTTGTCATCTATGAACGAAAACCCTAATTTTCATCTCATGGAGGATCTCCTGTTAGATTAGAACAAAGCCTCTCTTAATTCTGGTCTTTTTGGGATTCAGTTGGAGCTTAATTTCGTGTCTTTCCCACGCGTACTATTCAATCATTTCTTCTTTATCTTGCAAGTTGCAAGTTCGGATTCCGATTTGTTTAAGGGGTTGCAGCATGTACATACATGTACGTCCTTTCCGAGAATTTTACTGATTGATTCTTCTTTATCTCTTGTCTTCGATCCAGGTAGTTCGTCATCTGTGAGCAAAAACCCTAGTTTCCATCTCATGGAGGATCTCCTGTTAGATTAGAACGAAGCTTCTTTTAATTCTGGTCTATTTGGTTCTGGTTGGGGCTTAATTTCGTGTCTTCACTAAACGTATTATATAATCACTTCTCCAGTATCTTGCAACTCGCAAGCATGGGTTCTGATTTGTTCATCGGGCTGTAACATGTACATACATGTACGTCCCTTTAGCGAATTTTATTGAAGGAGGACTTTGTTAGTTGCTGGGCACCGGACATTTTTCATTAACGAATGGAGTTTTTACGGTTCTGAATTCTGGGCTTTGACGGGGCCTTGTTGAATGCGTTGGATCAGTATTAGTTCTATATAGGTTCTTAACTAGATTTGATAATTTGGATGGATGAGGGTTTTAGTGAGGGTGATGGATAAGCAGGGATTGGTCTTCTGCTTGCACTAAATGATTTGCTTCCCTTTACTGGGTTGTGTTGGGAGAACTAGAGCATTCATTAAATTTTTGTGGACTTAAGAGGTGTTTCCGCTGATGATATTTTTGCCTGGACCTGAATTCTGAGGATGAGCTTGTATTACAGGACCACATAAGTGATCGCAGTTTTTTCTGGTTGATACGTGGCGTTATTCATCAACTTTAGTTAGCAAAATTCTCCAGTCGAGCATTTAAAAATGAGCTTAGAAAACGAAGAAAAAAGCTTCGGCGATCAATCAACTCATCATGAATTGCATCAGTAAGCTTCTTTCTTGTCTTACTCCCCCCCCCCCCCCCCCCCAAAAAAAAAAAAAGAGCATCTTCATCAAGTTGACACACACGTCTAAGATTTATTTCATGGTGATTCAGGAAGTTGAAAATCTCATACACAAGAGAATTCTTATTATCGTTAAGTAAATTGGATATTTGCAAAGAGTTGCCCGGTGGATTTGACCCATCAATTCTAAGGTAAATTATCCTATGCGATAACTTCCAATATTGTTGAAGAAAAAAAATAAAAAGATGTTTGAGGCCGCATTTTATTTTTCCCCCACTATCTTCTATCCTTTTCAATTGCTACTATTGCATTGCTCTGTTATGTCTTGCTTTTAATATTGGCTTGTGTCCTTCAATGGGGCCAGTGAATTCGAAGATGCTTCCCAGGAACGACAGAGAGAAACTGGAGGTTTGTCAAATAATAATTTTAGGCGTCATGAATATGGTTCATCCCCTCCCGCTAGAGGAGATATGAATAGCTATTCACGGGGAGTTCATGGAAGATGGGAATCTCGTTCTTCTGGACGGTCTGATAGAGATAGTGACTCTCAATCTGAATGGGATTCAGGTGTGGTTTAAACTGCTTCTACAGTGTTCCCCCTTTTATTGAATAAAAACAGTTACTTGCTTTCCAACCATTTAAACTGATATCTGATTCTCTCTCTGTATTTTTGAATGCTGATGAGTTTGTTCTTTCCAACCTTTCTTACATGCCTGGTTGTGGAACTTGTAATATAAGATGTTTACTTATTTCATTTTTTGATAAGTTTGGCTAAGAAATTACCCTTCCAAGAAAGAATGAAGAAAACATAATATTGAAACACTGATGTTGGCTTATGATCTTAGCTGAACTAGTTTGATAATTTGACTGTGCTAGTTCCTGTGGGTTCTGCTTGTCATTCCTTTCTTCTATGACCTTGTATACAAGTTCAGCGAGTTTCTTTTTCTCCCCTCAATATAAGAAAATCAATTTTGTGCTGTATATAATCACTTTGTTTCTGCCAATTGAATGTTGGATATATTTTTCATTGATCCTGAAATTCAAACTTCTCATGTCATATATTCCTTTGCGTTTCCTCAGCCTGCAAAATTGTGACATTGAAATGCTGTTTATAGAACCATAAAATTGCTCTTAATCATGACTTATCTCAATCCAACTTATTAGTCTTGTCAATCTGCAGATTCTGGAAGATCTTTTGGCAACCAATCTCGTAGGTCTTGGCAAGGTCCTGAACATGATGGACTTCTGGGTAGTGGTACTTTTTCAAGACCACCTGGATATGCACCTGGGTTGTCTGGTTCAAAGTTTCGAGCTAATGACCACCACCAACTAAACCGCTCAAATGAACCATATCATCCTCCTCGCCCTTATAAGGTTAGTTGTTATATTTGTGTCAGCTATATGTTGGCAAATTATTACCTTCATCAAATTCAGTGATAACTTTGAAACTCTTGAAAGGATTGTAATTGCAATTAATTTTATTTACTCAGACTTCATGTATGTTTTTTGTCTTATGTTTTCCAGGCACCTCACTCACGTAGGGACACTGACTCATTGAATGACGAAACTTTTGGTTCTTCAGAGGATACCAGTGAGGACAGGGTAGAAGAGGAGAGAAAAAGAAGAGGTAACCTTTTTTTCCCTTTTTGGCTTGAGAGGCGGTCACTGCTCTCTCTTCCTGGCTTTATGAAGTCTTGGTTTCCTCTGTTGTGGCCATTATGAAGTTAACCTCTGATAGAATTGAATTAAGGAGTTGGTTACTTTGTTTCCAGCTTCGTTTGAATTGATGAGAAAGGAACAGCATAAAGCTTTCCAAGAAAAGCAGAAGTTGAACGTGGACAAAAATAAAGATGAATTTGACATTACTTCACTGCTAGATGATAAGGAGAAAAGACTAGCTAGTAGAAGCAATGAGTCAGTGGAACCTCCCATGTCTCTATCAGCTTCAAGCAATGATTTTGAGAAGTCTTCTTTCCTTGTGCACACTCCTTCAGCAACAAGACCGCTTGTACCCCCTGGCTTCAAGAGCACAGTTTTGGAAAAAAATTTGGCGTCAAAAACATCAGCAAACACACACACAACAGAGGTTGGTAGTTTGCTCCTTTAAAGCTTGCTTTTACCTTCTTTAATTTAAATTTTTTGTTAATCTGGTCGAGTTACTGGTCCGGTTGCACATCGGTTTAGTTGGTTTGTTGCTAGTTTAACTGGTTCCTTACAGCAACAACAACAACAAAGCCTTGTTCCATTAGGTGGGGTCGGCTACATTGATTGTATGACGCCATTGTGCTCTTTCGAAAACCAAATCCTTGGATAGTTTATTAATTACTGGTTCCTTACCAGTTCTATTTTTACCTGGTTCTTGGGTTTCCCCAGACTGTACTCTTGGCCAGTTACCGGTTCAACCGGCTGGACCAGCTAGTTTGCTCCAGTTTTTACAACCTTGATTAATACTATAGAACTTGTAGCCTGATGTGCCCAGTAGCTTTATGGGCTGAGTTTGTTAGAGAAGCTGGCCCAAAAATGCAAGGGATGCGAGGAAAAGGGCAAAGGGGACACCGACAGACCAGCAACCCTGAAAAATTGAGGGAGAAGGTCTGAGACTGGGTGCTGTGGTTTTCTAGGGTTGTGCAGAGGGAAATTCATGGAATTGGTAATTGTCGGCTTGGGTAGAGTTCTGCCTCTTTAAAGACGGAAGCCTGCACTATTCTTTATTGTTGTTGTTGTTACTTTTGTCTTATACCATTAGCAAATGTCTCTTGGAGGATTGGTAATGTTGCGCTGACATTTCCTCTTCTGCAATACTTGGAGGAATTTTGCTACTAATTCTCATTTACTGTTGGATGATAGAATACCGAGTCACATGCTTTGTCTGCATGCCTAATAGTTCATTATCAGATTCTTATTTTTAGATTTAGTTAGGTTTACTACTTAAATTTATTCTGATCTTTGGGTTCTTCTTTAACACAGTCTTCATTCTTCTGGTGCTTTGGTAGGTTGGACAACCTGAAGTTGGGGATTCCAAAGGTAATCAAGTATTCATTGTTAATTCTGATAATGCTGGGGGTAAGTCTTCAACCAAGCAATTAGATATGGATCCACCGCAGCATCGGGGAAGTGCAAGTCTAAATGTTTCACTTAACAACGAGAAAGAAAAGATTCTAAATTCATCATCAGCTGTGGATGCTCCGGACATAAAGATGGGAATAGGTTATCAGCTGAAGTCGTCGTCTGTCCTTTCTGAAGCCTTAGAAGCATCAGATGACAGGGAAGTTATTCAACTTGACACTGAAGTAAGAGGGACAGAGCCCATGAGAACATTAAATCAGGATGATTCGAATTCTGTCCTCGATAAGCTTTTTGGCAATGTTTTAACATTAAATGGTACCAACTCAACGAATACTGAGGTACAGTTATTAGTGGAACTTGTTGAAATCTTTTACCAGTATTATAATGCAATTGGTTGCTGAGCTTTTTAGTAAGTTGTTTGGATTTGAATCTGAACCCTAGGTTCCATAATTTTTTTCTTATTTTTTTCCTTTTTGTTTTTGGCATGATGATAGAATACTCTCTTGATTTGTAGTGCATCAATGATGCAATTGAGAAATCAACTAATCATTGGTTTTTCTCCAAGCCTCCTTTGTTGAGTCACTTATGCACGAGTGGGTGGCCGTTTATTCTCTGACTAGTTGCCTGCCTTGAGTTTTTTCGCTCCCTCAAGCTCTTCATTGGGGATTTAGATGTCTTGGGAACCACCACTGGAAGTATTTTTTAAATGTGGACTGATGGTGCTTGGATATGTAGTTTGATTGGATAAATGTTATATTTCTTGCCTTTGTTTAACAATGTTTCTTCTTTGAATTTGACTGTTTGTACATCTGGTCCTACAGCAGCCTGATCGCAAAGTAGATGAAACATGGAGTACTCATGCGTCCCAGTCTTCCAAGTTTGCACATTGGTTTATGGAAGAAGGTACTTACATTAAGGTTTAAACCTTCAATAATTGGATGCTTTTCAACTTTCAAGCCACACTTTGTAGTTCATGTTGGTCTGTTATATACTTATATTCATTCTTCTCTTACCGTGCTGCAGAAAAGAAGCCAGTGGAGGACTCTACACATAAGCCAAATGACCTGCTTTCACTGATTGTTGGGGGTGAAAAAGGTGCATCACAGGTTTCTTTTACAAACACACTACAGCAATTAGCACCTGATTTTCCTTTCCCACCAAATGCAGAAACTGCAAGTGGTAGCGTAGCCTATACTACTGCTATTGGATTAGTGGAGCAACCATATACGATTGCTAAGCCTGAGGTTGTTCCAGCAGTTCTAACATGTGAAGATCTGGAAAATTCTATACTGTCACAAGTTAGTGAAAGTGGTTCATCACTTAAGCAGTCCATGCAGGAAAAAGATTTTGATGCAAAGATTGAGCATTCAAATTCAAATATTGATGATCATGCTTCCCAGCAGATCCTTTCTTTGTTACAAAAAGGAATCTGCCGTGAAGAGACGGAACCAAATTTTCCTCCAGACATGGATTCTGCAGACAAAGCACATAACATCGAAGGGGCCACCATGAGTAATGTGCCTATTAATTTAGCAGAGGCAAATGCAGATGCTTCCAATTCTTCAAAGAGTTTGACCTTGGAAAATCTTTTTGGAACCGATTTTATGAAGGAATTGCAGTCAGTTGGAGCACCGTTATCCATTCAGAGTGCTTTAGTTGGATCTTCTGGGTCTGATGTTTCAGAACCTCTTCAATTTCCTTTCCCCGTCTCAGACAACGGCCTTTCTCCGTATAAAGGCGAAGTTGCATTGAACAGGCAAGGAAGTGGTGTCCTGCCATCAGAAAAATTTCATCAACTCAAACCTAATAGATTCAATGAGCAGTTATCAGGGTTTTTTGATTTTCAGGGAGATGGTATTTCATCACAACTCCAAACTGAACTTCCCAACTCTCGTGGTTTTAATGGGCCTACTGATATCGGCCTTCGAGAGGAAGATAATTTGCTGCCAGTTGGTGATCCTCTTCAAAAACTTTTATCTGCTGGCAATTCAGCTAAAAATGAATTGTCCCAAGACATACCAGTTGACATTGCTGGAAAACTGGCAGCTTTGGGTTCTGCATTTAGAGATCAACATCCTGTTGTCGGAAGTCAAGGTCTGGCATATCCTCACAGTCCTTATGATACGAGGGAACCTGGGATTCCCTATCAGAATCTTAATGTCCATAGATCTCCGCAGCTTCATCCCTCTCACTTAAATCAAATGGGTCCCATGTTCAACCATTTGGATTCTCAACATATGAAAATGATGGCTCCAGAGCGCATGGGTCATCATGACGCTCCCCCAAACCATCAGGTTCCAAGAAACATGCTTCGTCCTCCTTTCCATCAACCGGGTAGTGGGCTAACTGGGTTCAACCCTGCTGCTCATCATTCTATGTTACAGCAGATGCACATGTCAGGGAATCTTCCTCCACCTAACCTGTTACGGGGTTCCCCATTGGGTGTCTCGCCACCAGCTCATCCCAGCAATCCACTGCCTGGTTTCATGCAGGAGCAGCACCCTATGCAGGGCTTCCCATTTAATGGTCAACAGCAACATTTCGGTGGACCCGGAGTGCCAATGGCAGGTAAAACACCTACATCATGCTTGTCTTCTGTATATCATTAATAGTTAACTTAAAAGCCAAAATATCTCAGAAATTTCTTCAGCTCCTAACCTTGGTTTTGACTATTTGCTTTAGCTCCTGATGGTGGTGGAAGAAATCACCCGGAGGCACTAGAGAGACTTTTTGAGATGGAAATGAGGAAGAACTCAAAGGCGCCGGTGCCCCACCCGTTTTCTGGTGGACAGAGCCAGGGAATGTATGGCCAAGAGCTGGACATGAGGTTTGGGTATAGATAGTGTATCCTCATCGTAGATGTACATACTTGCATTGTATTCATTTACTTTTGTGCGGATATGCAACTCTTCTCATAGGTTTTCATGGTTTACTGAATTGCCTTGATCCATCCTTCCTTTCTTTGCGACGAATAAATTTCTTTCCCTTTACTTTTTGAAACTGCGTTGCTTTGCTGAATTTTATGAATTATAGTTTCTTTAGACATAGTTATATGGAAATCGATATTACTAATTCAGTTTTGAACGTTGTTAGGCTCAGGTTAGGGTAATCATTTTCTTAACTTATTTTTTTCATTCATAAGGTTTTAATTTATGATGTTCAAGGAGTTTGAAGCCTTTCGATTCTTTTTTCCCCCGATAAGAGGGAAAAATAAAACGGGAAACAAATGTTTCGAAACTCTTACCATTGTTTGTGGATAATGTTACGTTTTTAATTCGGCTCCTATGATTAAAAAAATTATTAGGATTTGGTCTCTAGAATTTTGAGAATATAAACATTATGGTCTTCCAACTGTTGCTCAATTTCGGTTTGGTCTTGGTAGAAATTAAATGGCAACTTTTAATGTTTACACCATTAAAAATAAAATAAAACTACTGAAAATTCAACATAAACCCTATTAGACCCAAATCTAAAGTATCTTGGAGATGTTTTAGGTTCATAAAAAAAAAACTAATTCAACCTTTCCTTTTACCTTGCCGGCAGCAATACTTCCTTTGGTCATCAATATTTACCAATTAACCATTTCAGATTTTAGAAAGATTAAATAAGCTAATTAAATTACTTTAAAATATTTATATTTAAAACTTTTTTTCAAGTTAATTTATTTAACTTATAAAGTAAATATATGTAATGATACACAATATATACCATGATTAAGTAATTTATTTGGCTTTCTTAATCTTTCTATAACTGCATGCCCTATATTAGGTAATTGATCTCTAACAACACTAAGATTCTAATACCCCTCGTCCATGTGTTCAACGGTTAAGGATTTGGAAACTCTCATGAATTGAGAGGGTTTAAATCTTGCCATTGTCATGGTGCTAGGGTAAGTATCCCAGAGCTTGGGTAATCTAAGTTGAGATGGAAGTATATGTACCGTCAGTTATGAATCTCCTTGTAGAGTAGGCACCCTGCCCTTGAACTATGATGAGCCCAACCCCTCTTTTAAAATTTATCTATAAAAAAAAAAAAAAAAACCTACCATTCTAATTTGTGGAGGATGATCATTTTGTTGCTTGAAAAAGAGAGAGTAATCAATGCATGGGAACTTAGGTATAAATCAGTCTTATTGGCTCATATTTCATATACAACACACAAGCACTCGTCGTAAAAATCCCCAGCATCAGAGCACGTAAAAGCTCACTCAACAGACTATACAGTATAGCCTCCAACAGTGGCCACAACATCAGAGAGCAACCGTATGCATCATGTTCATCACCTATTCACAATACCCTCCACAGAACCCGACTCAACCTCTTCCTACCACCAACCAAACTTCACCTGTTTTTAATATATACACTAGCAAGCATCTAAAACCTACATCTCGTCAGCAAAAACCAGTTGTTCCCTTTTTCCAACCAAACCCTTCCGGTTAGGAAGAGGGAATGCCGTTGCGCTTTGGGGAAAATAAAATCTAAAATCTCTGTTCAGGAGAAACCACTGGTGATGCATCCTCTAAGCAGACAGAACAGCACTTTCGGATTTGTTAGTCAGGGGGTCATTGTACATACGACCAGTCTTCGCATCAACATCATACGACGAAAGCAACTTCCGCTGCATATTTTTTATGTAAGTTTGTCAGAAATTCAATCACTCAATAGACTAGGACGCACTATTTTTTGGGACACTAATCTTACTATTAGCAACAATCTACATCCATGTATAATTTTTCCATGATATATATATATATATATTGGGAATGAAACTTACATGATCCTTAAACTTAGGACTTGTTAAATTGATGGAGAGGTTTCTCATCAACAACAATACCTGCAGAAAAGCACCAGGTCAAATTCATCAGGCAGCCGATTATTTATACCTTCAAATCCTGTTGAAACATAGCCTAATAATTTATAAATCTTGGACCCTCTCTCTCTTAATAATAAAAGAAAAAAGAAGAATGGCATGAAATTACTTACTGTTTCCACATTTATTGGGTCCATCTTTTTCAGTCTCTGTAGATGATCAGTTCCATTTGGATCAAACACACTACCGATGAACCTATAGATTTGTGCAAAATCTGGCATTACTGCATGGGGAGGAAGATACAAAGGTTGTGAGTATACTCATAAAACAGATAATCAACAACCAAAATAACGGTAATAACTGACACAGTAGCACACCATAGCATTATGGACCTAATGTTTCTCATAGATTATCATACAATCTTATTATCAAAATTCTGATAATGCCATTTGCCAAGTTCAATCCAAAGCATAGCATTTCTCAAAGTTTGTCAGAAGATCTAATTGTCAGATTTGTGTCAATGCCCTTAAGCCAAATTCAAACCCAAGCATTGCCAAATTGGGTACGAAGTAGACTAACCAGTTATCGGCTTGCCTTGGTCCACTTGATCTACACTTTTACTATTAGGCCAGACTCCAGGAGCGCTCTCATTACTACTGCTATAGCAACAACTACGAGGAACAGCTTGTCCAACCAATCCCATATCATCTGATAAACAATTTACTCAGTTAAAAGGAACTCCACATATGATATTCCTCATAGAGTACTAGGAAACAATAAAAAGTTTTTCTTTAAAAAAGAAAGAATTATTGAGTTAAGGACAAACAAAACAAAACCTTTG
The DNA here is from genome assembly GCA_019022655.1 of Acacia acuminata. NCBI lineage: Eukaryota > Viridiplantae > Streptophyta > Magnoliopsida > Fabales > Fabaceae > Acacia > Acacia acuminata. Next base: position 14,563,706 of record JAFJYI010000001.1, on the reverse strand, counting down.
GTCACTTGGGGCATGCTGACTGGCGGCATAGCATTACAATTCCATGATGACAAAGGCACACTGGTAACCGGTGTTCCGAGCACGGATGAAGAATCTGGCCTATAAACGTATGCAGGCTCAGCAAAAGCGGATGAAGATTGCACTGGTCCGGTACCTTGAGATACCAATGCAGCTAATAAATAGCAAAGAAAATCAAGAGTTATTCAAAAACTGATGTATCAGCCATTTAGACTAAAAATAGACGGATGTGAATGCTGTTACTAAGCTAACCATTTTTAGGGGCCTTTTGTGGATAAGGATGAGCAGCTTTTCTCTTTGGCCGGGGAGGAGGTACATGTTCACTAGCCCCATTCTTCTGAACTTTTAGAAAATACTTCTGCGCATGACTTCTTATCTGCCAACAGTAAAATGGAGCATTAAGTCCTTTTTATGATCTGTGGCCAAAAAACAGCTCTTCTTGCAAAGATGAAGGTGAAGTACCAAGAGGGCCAAGTAACAAATACTAAAATGATCTGATTACCTGGATAACAGTTTTTGACCCAACAAATGCTTCAATTTTCTTCCAATCACGGTCAAATCTGATGCCAATGAAGAGAAACAAGCATACATGAGCAATCAAGCAAAATAAAGAAACACGCATGACACAAAATTTTGACGCAACTTATAGTTATAATGCACAAGGGAGACACTGAACAGACCAAGTTGGTGTCAATGACTCTATATTGATAGGTCCCAAACAGTAATTCCTCAACTCAATCTATACATTAGAGGCTTCTTTTGACTTTCCCCTTGTTTCAGTTACTTTGAATTGTAGATAACTACAGGGAATGCTTATATGTACTCTTGTGGCGATCATAACCCCAGACTGGAAGCCAAATCCATCATTGTTCAACCTGCCTGAGTTCACTTAAACCAAAAGTGAAACTAATCTTACACTTCTTTGAATCATAGCAGAGATATAGAGGGAGGCCTCTCCTCCTCCAGAAGTATAATTCGCGTACTCTCAAGTCAATGACAAAATAAAGTTGGACGCTCTGGAATATGAATGATAATCACAAAACCTAAAATACACTAGAAAGAGAAAAATGGGGGAAAACAAGTAAAGATTTGAATAACCTCAACTTAAATACGAACCAACAAGAGTATTGCATCTAATCGTTGAAAAAGACTCGAGAATCCCCCGGGGAGGGGGATGCAATCACCAATCATAACACTCATAATTCAAATTTCATAGAACATAGATAAAAAGAAGAAGAAGAAGAAGAAGAGCCAGATTAGCACTTAATTCATGAGACTATTCCCAACTTATGGCATAACTAATTTGGTAAATTTAGAAGGTTCTAGAAATCAAGGACTAAACTATCAATTTCCTCCAAGTCATACCTTGAAAAAACACATACAAGAACAAGAAAGGAGGGAATTTTGAACAGCACAAACAGATGAACCAAGAAAAACAAGAATTTAAAGAACTCACAATTGGAGAGCTTCGAGAAACTTGTCGTGCTCCAGCTCGGACCAGTTCTCTCTGGACTTAGTAATCGTATACGGTTTTCGGATCTTCTTGTTCGGATCATCCGGATTCGTATTGGCAGCGGCCGGAGCCGCCGTCGGGGGTTGCAGAGGGGGATTGAGACCGGGAACGCCGGTATTCATCGGATGGAAGAAGTAAAAACCTTGAGCTGGATTTGGATTCACGGACACCATACGACTTGAAAATAAAAATTAGTATGAACAAAGAGAGAAAGACAAGAACCAATCCTTTTTGCGTCTGTGTATTTTCGTGGCTCCCTTCTGATTCGGTGACGGCTTTACTGCTTTTTTCTCAGACTCTGAGAAAAGTAAATCCTGGAACGAATTTTCACTTCAAAATCCACAGGCCAAAACGGACCGTCCATTTCATATATATACAGAATCTAAGATGAAAGGACCACAATGCCCTCTTATCGTAATTTGGCAAACACGTGGCACGTTTTCTTGTGCCCTCGTTTGCTGTAGCCTTTTAAGGACACAAACACAAAATGCCAAGTATTTTTTCGCTATATTTTGTGTTTTGGATTCAATGGATTGTTTGACATAGAATAAATTTTGTTCTTAACTTTATGTCAGTTTCTTGATTAGCGTTCATCAAAAACACTAATTTTTAATAAATATTTTAAATTCGAATATTACGAATAATATAAAATTTTAGTTTTATATGACAAAACACAATATAAAGATAATCGTACCTTATTAAAAAAAAAAAACGTAGGTAGATATTATATTGGATGATTCCAAAGAAGTAAGTACTAAATAAGTTTCATTATAATAATTTTACCCCATTACTCCTTTAATTCTTTTTTAATTATCATTTGATATCCAGTTTAAAGTTCATAGTTACTCATTTCAACATAAATATCTCCTCTAAAACTTCAAATTTATAGTATTGCAAACTAGAGTAATAGTTTAATCAATTGGAATGCAGTAATTCAACCATAAGTAAAATTAATGCATTTTCACTTATACATAAGATATTTTAAATAAATAATAATAATATAGACAAAGTTTTTAAAAATTAAAATAATGGTGTATATAATTATTTTATAGTAACTTTTAATATGTGTGTTGCTTGTCCATTCTCCATCAGTTTTTGTTTCCTCGTTATTATTTGGCATGTGTGTGTAGTACAGACACACACAAATCATAACTTAAAAATATGGATTAGAGTATTGAAAGATTTAGGGGGAAAACTTTTATTAATTTTAATTTACTATTATTTGTGTATTTGAAACTAAGCAATGAAAATAAAATGACTCTAACATGAAAGAAAGCAAGATCAAAGGTCGAAAATTGACTTGATTTATAGAAAAGTGAGGTTTACGATTAGTCATTAAAAGGGGAGAATTGGGCAATGATTGTTCCTTGGAGTAAAATGCAAGAAGAAAATGGGACCATCTCATATATATATATATATATATATATACTCTTTATTTTTTTCATCCGTAATTAAAAGCTGTGGCGGAGCCACCTTATGGTTAGCTGGGGCCATCTTATCTTATGTATTAATATATATGTATCGTATAATATTTGATTTTGGCCACTAATTTAGCTCTAGCTAATTTTTTGTATTTTCTATAATTATGCTCTTTTTTTGGGATGTAAGAGGAAAGTAAAATTTTTGTTTGAGATACCTATTGAAAATATTAGTATCATCTTATATCTGATGTTGTTCATCTTCATTTTAAGGACCAAATAGGTACTCAAAATCACTTCTTTTCACCTCACTCCTTTTATGAAAGTTATTCTACGTATTTTTATCTTTCTAATAAGGGTAATATTATGTTGATTAGTGAAAAGTTTGGGATTATGATTTAAAAGTCTTGAGTTTTGACTATAGATGACTATATATATGTAGATGATGATCAATTACTAATTTTAATTGGTTTGGATTTATTATTTGGTTATCTTATGATTTTATAATGAATTTCTCTTTTTAAAAAAAGATTATAATAAGTTATTTACTTAGCAGAAATTGAATCAGATTTGTATGTTTTTTTTAAAAAATATTTTTTGGGTTCATATTATATTTCTTTTATTTTCTCCAATTATTTTGTTTTGAGGTAAGTGGGATGCGCATTTAAGTGTTAGTTTTGTGGATTGAGTTATACTATAAGAATTAATGTTTAGTGACACAAGATAGTAATTAACATTGACATCAAGATATATTCACCAAATTTTTTGTAGGTTGAAAAAAATGAGTAAAGATAAAAGAAAAACATAAATGTCTTCTTTAAGAATAAAATAACTTCAAAAAGTGATATTTCTAAGAAAATAATTTTTGAAAGTGGTGCACTTTCTAATAAATCTCCTTCTAAACGCCATAGAATTTTTATTTACTAGGTTATCTTTTGATTTTTAATTGTGGATTATTATTTATTTGTATTTTTAATGTTATGTGATATTATTTAGTAAATAGTTCATATGTTTATTTTTTAGCCCGGGCTAAAATAATTTTTTGGTTCCGCCACTGATTAAAAGCCTTTTTTATAAATAATATTTTATTTAATGACAGGCAAAAAGTATGCCCCTCAAAGTAGACAATCTAAGATTCTACAACTTTGGTTTAAGAAACAAAAATCTTGCCAACCTAAGTTGGTGTGTCCATGCTTTGCTTCATGAAAAGAGTTGTTTTTATATATGTGATTATATGATATATTGTCTTTTATCTTAGATGTATAGAAAATGGTTAAAAAAATTAGTTGATAAAATAAAACTTCATAACTATCTCATATATTTAGTATACAAGGAGTGAGGATGAAAGATGAGACTTGTATTTAATTAAAATAGTTCTTCTAAATATATATATGAAAACAAGTTGCCTTCTTTTTGTTTTTAACTCTTTGGGTTATCCAGCTAACGAGTTTTTCTGAATCTTATTAACAGCCAATTGATCTGGACGAGTTTTTGCGACCATGAAACCTTTCCTTATTAAAAAAAAAAAAAAAAAAAGGTGAGATTCGAATGATGTCAAATACCATTTTTGACCTATTTTGGGTTTTAGCCGGTTCACTGCTACATGAATTATCCTTAGCTTTATCCAAACTTCCCTTTACGTGGAGGATTTTAATGTCAAGGTGGCATCTTATTATTAGCTTGAAAGATACATTTAACATACAAAACAAAAAAAAGAATGAGGGATGAAAAAGAGTAGCCCTTTTTAATATTATTTTTTTAATTAAAAAAAAAAAAAAACAGATGATGCAATGCAATGGTGAGAGATTAAAAATAAAAAAGAAAAGAAAAAAGTGAGAAGAGGGGAAGAAGGTGGTGGTGGAAGGTTTGTCTTTTTGTGTGGGCCACTTTTATCCGTGATCCCACATGTGCCTCCCCATTCCTCCTTTTTATCTCTTCAATTATTCTACTTTGCAAACCTACCCTTAACATAATAAATCTTTTTTATATACAATAGCACGCATAAAGATTTCTAAATGATTTTGTTATGGTATTTTTAAAATATAAATTCTACTTGGTATGTAAATTTTTTAAATAATTTTGGCATATATTTATTTTTTTAAAAAAATAAAAAATAATACACTATGTATTTTGGTATTGTTGTCATTACTTTTTTAAATAAATACCGACAAAAAAAGAGGTGAAGGGGCAATTTTGTTCCGAATTTTTTTAAGTAGGGGCAATTTTGTCTTGAAAATATAAACACTGAGCAATTTTACACTGGTCGTTATATCAGTTAACTTTGACTATTAATTAACCAAAGAGTAAATACTCTTTCCTGGCCCCCGACAAAAACGTGATCCCCATTTTGGTCCCTTACAAAAAAAGTCCTTTTTAGTTCATAAAAAAGCGAATAAGGGTCGATTGGTTGACATTTTGATCCTCATAAATTTCCAAAATATCTTTTTTAGTCCCTTAAAAAAGGCGAATAATAAGAGTCGATTTTTTTGTAAGGACCAAAACGAGGCCTGTGTTTTTTCTCAAGGACCAGAAATAGTATTTACTCTTAACCCAATTTGATGAGTTGACAGTTTACATATCATCCACGATAATTTTATTAAGGTGAAAATTTGTCTAAAAAGTCTATGTGTCATCATCTATTTTATTTTTCTCAAAGTTAGATTTAAAACTTTTAAAACAAATTTACACATTAATAAAAATGATGTGGATAACATATGGATTGTCACCAAAATTTAATCAACTAACAGTCGGGTAAAATTACTCTATTTTTTATACTTTCAGGACAAAATTGTCTCCCGAAAAATTTTCAAGGCAAAATAAACCCTTAACCCAATAATTAAAATCATTTTATATGAATTAATTTAACTGTTTTTGTTGTGGGAAGATGCTGATGCTTGACAAAAAAAGAGTAATAGTAAAGAAAAGGAGGGAACCAATGATGAAAGGAGATGTGTCAGAAGATGAGGGTGGCAGCCTACCTAGGAGTTACCGAACAAGTCTTTTATTATGTTTTGAAGTTGAAGCTTTTTCTTCTGGTGTGATCCAGACCAGTCATGTGCAACTACATTTACTTTCCATTATGCCATATGATGGATACACATTACTTATTCAAATAACTAAAGATTGAATTGAGATTGGTATTAATTTGTTATTAAAAACAATAAAAATAAAGAGAGAGAGAGAAAGAAGAACCTTAAATGTTCACAAGGGAATAATGAGTGATGAGAAAATGAAGCGTGGTTTGAGTTTGGGTAATGAAAAGTGAAAAGGCAATGTCTTGTGTTGTGTTGGGTTGGTGTTGGAGAGATTGCTTCATCCAAAAGCATACAAGCACATGCCTCTTTCTTTCCAAGTGTCTGCAATTTCATAGTTGTTATCATTAACCTCTCTTTAATTTCCCTTTTGAACCACTCATTCAAGTCTCATCTTCAACTTCAAATAGCCCAAAATATATATGGTTTTGTTATTATATTCATGTTGCTTTCAATTTGTTGGAGGCTTTTATTTAGCCTTATATTTAGGTAGTGGTAATAGTTGTATCTAGAGTTTTTATGTTATGCCTTGTAAAACTTCCTGTAATCAAGTTGTTGTTTTGTTGTGTGTAAAAGATGAGTCACAAGCTAAGCTGTAGCTTACATAAAAATATGATATCGTTTCTTCAAGTGTCAAACGAACCCGTTCAAAGTCACAGATCACAATCATGCAAATGTCATTTTACCAAAAAAGCAGTTCTATCAACCACGTACGTAACTTGAGCATTCTGACTTCTTCTCATGACAGACAAATTAATAAAGAAGGAAAGCAGATCTTGGTTTAGACTTTAGACTACAAATACAGTGATGAACTCCATTTTCTTCTTCATCACCGTCCTTCCAACCAACTTTGACATTTGATTCATCAATATCCACATGAATCATAAACTTTAATTTGTTAGAAAATAATATACTATACTTGAGTTGAAACCCTCTAACTTTTTTCACACTTTTCAAGGAGTTTTGTACCTTTTAATACATTCAATCTTTTATTTTTTAAACAATTTTCACCCAAATTAAAAAAGTTTAAACAAGAATGAGGCCTACACGATTAGAGTGACCTCAGCAGCTAGTAAATCAGTGAGTGAAACATTTTAAAATTATTGATTTAAAGGAGAAAGATAACAGCCATTTGACACGTTTCCATCTCATTGAAATCATTTCAAACTTTACATAAAGTTATGAAACTGAAATGTATTAATTAATTAATATAACTAGAACCCAACTAACCTGGTCCAAACCTATTCTTAATCAAAATCCGACACATGCCACAGTAATTGACCTAAGGTTATGTTTTGCAGCTAAAGCGAATCTTAGTGAGTGTTTTGACAAATATTGAAACCATAGTTTTAGAAGCCTTGTTTTATAAGTTAAGACAAAATTTCTCTCATATTTTTAGTTTGTAAATCATAAAGTTGTTTTTCAAAAACTAATACAAACACACACATGCAAGCTCAAACAAACTTTGAAAATCATAAAAACTAGCAGTATTATCAAAAACTAATTAACTTTTGGAGAATAGATTTTACGAAATAGATATAAGAGTTTTATTTCGACTTACCATAAAACATTTATGAAACCACATTTTAAAGTTAAATGAAAGATGTTGAATTGAAGTTCCCAAGAAAGAAGAACCCCTGGGGACAAGTTATTGAAGAAAAATGAATATATATATATATATATATATATAGTTTGAAAAAAGGAAAAATTAAAAATGATACCCGAGATCCATAAATCTATTCAACAACAAAATTTTGAAAACGTCAGCAAGAATCCAACAACCTAAGGTGATTAAGAAAATATAATTAGTAGATAAGGGGTTCAGGAATAAAAGAATTAAAAATGCTTCTCTGTACTTTGAAGAGAACAAAGCTTCTTATATTGTAATAGGACGTTTCTATCGAAGATATCCATTGTCTTCTCTTTAAAGATGATGGAAAACTTGAAAAAAAAAAAAACACACACACACACACACACTCCATTCCTTTCAGTTTATTAAAGGCAAAAAAACAGGACTGCAGAGTAAACTAAGGCCTTACTTGAATTAGTGTTAGCATAAGTGACTTTCATTTTATCTTTATCAATTGAAGTTGAGATAAAAGTCAAATATTGTAATACTATGATTTACATTTACATAAGTTTACAATTAAAGTCAATTTGGGAGAAACTTCTTTAAATGATATGTTAGAAAGTCAGCTTCAAAGGTTTCAAATGTGAAAAAAAAGTCAAGTAATAGATGTAATAAAAAGTTACTTCAGTAAAGTGACTTTTAGATAATTTTTTTTTTTTAAAAAAAAAAAAAGTTTATCGAACCGAACACAAAATTGCTTAAAATAAACTAAACCGAACACCCAGTAAACGGCAAAAATGGCGACATGATGCAAGATACTTCACCCTAGCCACAAAATGGTCTTCCCATTCTCTATTTAGGTTCATGGACCTTTGCCTGAATTTTTTAGGGAAAATAATATAAAACTATCATTTGAATTCTGTTCACAACAATAATAATGTAATTAATAAGAACAATAAAACAATTGATAACTCGTTTTGTTGGGAAACCATCTATTTAAAATTTTAAAGTTCAAATAATATTTTTTTAGGATTTTACTAATTTTTTATCATCTATAATTGTGATTAAAAGGATTTATGGATCCTTGGCTGTCATTTCACAAAGAAAAAAATATTTTCCCCAATAAGAAGAATACATACATACATACATACATACATACATTTTTTTTATTATGCTCTATAATAAAAATTAATACGTTTCTTCTTCTTCCATAATGAAACATTTGAAAGAGCTTACAACAATGATTTACCAGCTCCTGTAATCTAATAAAACCCTACAAAGATAAGAACACCAAAAAGCCTAGTCAAGCCAGCGAGTGACACCATCCTCGCCTTCCATTGCCAGAATCTCGAGTCGTACATTTAAAACAGCCTAACATTAATATCAGTAAAGAGGCAGAGCAGAAGTTAACTTATATCAGTTCTCTGAACAATTGTTTTATATAAAACCATACTCATCTTCCAAACAATTATTTCAATCAACCAACAAAAAAGAATATTTATAAGCTGCACATCTTTAGAATACATGCCTTTGCAATTATCTTACAATGTGAAAACTACTTTTAAACTATGATTTCTTCATGTCAATTAAAGATCAAGGCAAAATGATAGATTCAAAAATAAAAGGAGCTCTGGATGATCATGTTCTATATCCCTCAATCTAAAACCAATTAAACAATAATATAGCCTTGTTTAAGTAGGTGGGAAATCAATCTAAAACCAATTAGAGAAAAATAAATCAAAAAGAGGATCTGTACAATAATCAACATTAAATGCTGCCAGCTAAAATAATAAACGGAGTTGCTTGAAGATAGAAAACTTACGGATGAATTTCTACAGTTCACCAGCCTACATTCCTGTAAGGAACCTTCAAGTGCCCAGTCCTCCCATACACCAAAACTGTGACTGGCAAACACAAATTCCATTTTCCTATTGATCTGCAAAATGAAATGAACCTTCATAATTAAACAGACTGCAACAACTTCTTACATCGCAGAACTCCAAAAGCCATATATTTATCGGTCATCTAAATAAATGCTTTAAAACAGTAGCAGTAAGGCATGCAAAAGCCATCGGCGTAATTTAATCTCTAAGAGAAATCTGAATCAGATTAAGACTCTCAGCAATATAATTGTATAATTTACCTTCAACAACGTTCCACCAGCAGCAAGAGATCGCAAACCAATTGTGTCCTGAAGCAAAGCCAATCAACAAGTTGGCATCAAAATTAAGACAACCATACACCATTCAAATTTATTTTGATACATAATGAAATCAATAAACCTTGCTTCTAAAGGTGACGAGAAATTGTGCAGCAGGGTCTCTTTTTGACACATTTGACATGAGCTCAAGAAAACAATCTCCACCTTGAACTCTTTGCCTTGAGACGTAGAGTGCAGAGCAGTCTCTTGCATATAGAGCAACAACGTATCCATCTCTCAACAGTTCACCACACTCTCCACCGAGCCTCATGTTTGACTTCAGTAGTTGGTTGCTAGTTGATTCCTGCACATATTCTCCTGGAGTTTTTTTACCTCTTGGGTCTTCAGAGGAAGCACCCCAAGAACTGGAGCTCAAAGCTTGATCAGTGCCACTCATAGCAGTATCTTCTCTCTGAGACGTAATTTCTTTGTCCAGTATAGAAGGATCTTCTGATATTTGTTGAGACTTTTGATGTGCATGCCTCCTCTTAGCCTTTTTACCTGACCTGCTACGTCTTCCTCCAGATGGGCCAGTGGCGCTTTGAGTCAAACGAGAAGATTGGTGCTGGGAGGAAAACTTAACCTGATTATTTACTTCGTTTGATTCATGGCATATGTGAATGTCATCTGTTTTCTCTCTAATATTTTTCTGCAAAGCCATTTCTTTGTCTAGTTGATCCAATTGTTCATTCTCATCACTAACCGCCCACTCCTCATCCTCATCCTCATCAGATACAGCATTTTTTGGAACAAATCCGTCAACAAAGTAATCTAGCAATATAGATATAGCTTTCTCCCTTATCTCCATCCAAACTTCTTCACTATAATCCGCACTTCGTGGAAGTATTAACACATTAGGCATCTCCTTTACCTGAAGCGCAAACACATAGCACATTAATCGACTTGCTGTAGAGTTCTCCGCTTGCAACAGACAGTAATGTATATGTAACAAATGTTATAATCAGGCCATTAATGTTATCAACGTTTGCACTTATATATCCAGTTGCTTTATATTACAGTTTCTCCTACTGTTATTGCCCTGAACCAGTTCTTGGTTTTAACTTTTAAATACAGCTGCATGCTCCGGGCCCACTTCAGTTATTTCAACTTTCCTACCAGTTCTTTTTCCTTATTCATTTGCGATTGATGGTGTGATTCATACAACATCTGCATCTACAGTAGACATGGGCATGTTTGGATAACAAAAACAATCAATTATGATAGCCAAAACCATGATCTTCTTGAAAAATATCCAAACAACCCTATACATGTCAAATTAATTAAGAACCCAAAACCAAACAACCGTAAGGTGCTGTTGATCACAACTCAAAAAAGGCTTACAGACGGGGACACGGACCACCATGTCTCAGTAAGATTATCTGTTTAGATGCGGACAACAAAAGTCATCACACAGGGGGAAAAAAAAATCCATTACTTCAAATCGTTATGTTAAGCAAGGGAACAATGAAACGTGTGAAATCATGCAAAATACTGCTATTTATCAAAGTGCCAATGGAATCCATTGAGTATTATAATTCTGATTGTTCGTGGGTTCCTGTTTTGATTCAGAGCCTAAAGTTGACCATACCCATGCTTCCATCCATTGAGGTCCTTCTGCACCATCCAAGGCACATCCAGCTAAGGTTCCATCAATCAAAAGCTGCTTCACAGCACAATCATCTAGTAGCTGACTGCTACCCGTATTTACAAGAAAAGCTCCTGTGTATACATTTAAAGATTACAGGCTCCAGAAAGAAACAAATACCATAATATCTGGTATAGACATAAAGGATCTCAGAATCATGAATATGCACATACCAGGCTTTACATGTTGAAGACATTCAGCATTAATAATCTGGATGGTTTCGTTTGTGAGAGAACAATGAAGCGAAATAAGGTCACTTGCAGCAAGTAAATCGTTAAGAGTATCCATTCTTCGCGCTGCAGAGGGAAAGTTTATAGAAGACGGGCCAACCTTTTCTTTTCCCTTAGTGCAAGGTTCAGGACAATATCAACAAACAAAGGCTAGAAAGTCAAAGAGCAGGATATAGAAGAGACATTTAGTAGACGGGAAGAAATTCCAAGGAATTAATGAGCTTCAAAAGTAAAACCAAACCAAAAAGAAGAAAACATTTCTTATTTGTAGATGTTAAAAGGCAATCTGAGTCCAATATTATTGGATATGAATCAGGTCCAATTTTAAGGATATATAATAGCACGCATATACAGAGACACAGAGCCTCACTTTTTGGACGAAGTATCTCATAATTTACTCAAAAGAATTTTGTGAACACTGAAAACTCAAGACTCGAAAGTATTCATACCGACTAATCGTCAGTTAGCATGCTACCAGTGAAATTCAAACTGGAAATACTGGTTCTATTTCAACTCTGTTAATGTTTCTTTTTATAGAGTCTGAATGAAAGAGGGACGAAGGTTGCCTACAGTAAAAGACTTTATGACTATAGCAATGCTAATTTGACGAAGATACCTGCGGAACATCGAAATAAAGCACGCTCATTTTGAAAGCCAAGCTTCGAGTGGCCAAAGACCTAGCCGACGCAGATCTACCTACGATTCCCAGAACCAGACCACGGCAGCGTCTCATTCCCCGACAAAGCGGCTGGACTGAGCCAAGCCAACCGGAGGCCGAGAGGGCATGGCGAGAGAGAAGGTGAGTACGACGGAGCAAGCCAAGGATAAGCGCCATAACAGTGTCAGCGATCTCCTCGGCGCGCGAGGTGTCAACGTGTAGCAAGCGGAGGCCGAGGTCATCGGCCAAGGCCGAGTCAACAGAGCGGTCAGTCGAGCCGAGGCAAAGAATAAGCTGATAGGGACGGAGACGGCGCTGGGCGGCGCGTGGAAGAAAAGCGAGAGAGTGAAGCAGTACAACGGAAGCGGACTCAATCTTGCCTTCGGATAATCGGCTGAGGGGGACGTGCTCGACGGCAGCGACGCCGGCGAGGGATTGTTGCTCTAAGGAGCAATCTTCTATGCAGTTGAGGCTGACCACCAGGGAGAGAGACGACGGGTTGGTACGGCGAGACATCGTGCAGAAGAACAATTGTCGTTCTCCCTCTTCACAGTGTTGTTGATTTACCGATGATCATGCCGGAAGGTTACGGTCGTAATTTCAGGCATTTCTGAGGGTAAAAAGGGATATGTAATTGGTACCAATGCCGTAACGAAATACGTACGAAATTCTGGGAAGGTGTGATAAAACAATAGGACAAAAAGGAAAAAAAAAACATTTAAATGCCAATTCAACTTTTAAACTTCGAGAAAAAAAATAAAAAAATCAACTTTTAAAATCGAGAAAAAACTAAATTTGTAAATGATAGAAAAAGGATACCGTCAGAATTTGAGTTTTTCATATTTTGCTTCAACGGAAATATATTTTTCATGTTATATGAGAAGTATATCTTCATGTTATAGATACAAAAATATGTAGATCCCCACCATTTTATTTCTTGCAGATAATCTTCTTCTTTTCACGCATATAAAAATGTAAACCCCTGATTTAAAGATCAAAATGTCCCAATCAAATATTTTTTCTAGGTTTCTAACGATTTTGTCAAAATCATTATCACTCGATTTTATTTATAAGTTTCTTTCGACCTAAAAATTTGGTCTTATTTATAAATTTAGTTTCGATATAATAAATGAGATTATAATAATTTTACCTATATTAATTATACCAATAAAAATATAAAGAGTTGAAAGATTCTCATTCATAAATAAAACTAAAGTTAAAAATTTATTTTATAATTATTGAGTTAACTACCTCTCTTTAAAAACCAAAAAAAATAAAAAACTTTTATTCCAAAATATAAAAAACTTAGATTCCCACCACATCCATTCTGTCCTATTTTAACATTTTCCTCTAGGATTTAAGAATTGAAATAGTATTCAAATGTTTTTTTCTTTAAAAAAAAGAAAGAAAGAAATGAAGTCAAAGATTAAAATATTTATTTGTACTTTTTTTTTTTTTTGCTCGAAATATTTATTTGTACTTCGAAAATTATTAGTTATGCTCGAAAACTTATAATTTGATTGTAGTTTGTCTTACATGATATTTTAAGAATGTGCGTCACGTACTCACATGTCTCAGACAGATTCCATGAATGCACAAGCCGAACAAGTCGTATGATTAATTTCAAGATTTACAACTTGCATGCCTTATCTTTATAATCTAGCTTCAATCATTTCAACATTTACAATTTTTTGGAGATTCAATTGGACTGCAAGATAATTACATCTTGGTCAGTTGACTTTTGGCAATGTGACTAATTTCATAAAATTATGGAGCTGACTTTCCACCTATACTTCTTATATCCGTCGCCCTCCGTTGCTCTTAAACGTCATCGCTTTGGCACAAAAAACAAGCTAGTGCCTCTTTTTTAAAAAAATATTTTAGGTCTGACCAAGAGTCTTAAAAAGATCTTGATCTTGATCGCTTACTAAAAAAATATTTCATAATCTTAAAAATTATTTTGGAATCTTAAAAAATATCATATAGTATACTTTTAGTATTAGTGATTATCCTAAAATATTTTTTCAAGATCTCAATATAATTTTTTAAAATGATGAAATATTTTTTCGCACCATTCACTATCATGAAATATTTTGTTATCACCACTATCTTAAAATATTTTTTTAAGAAAACAAGAAGAAGAAGCACCAGCTTGTTTTTTGCACCAAAACGGCGGCGATAGCGTTTCAAAGCAAAGAAGCGCAGCGGACATGGTTTGCAAAAACGAGTTTTACAATGTAAAAACGCCGTTTTACGATTTATTTCCAGTCAAACGTGTTTTGTTTCGAAAAACGTAAAGGGTGAAATCGAAAAACGTTGCTTTTCAAAAAAACGTAGAAACGCAACTTTTTTTCAAAAACGTAAACTGAAAATCTAAAGGAGAAGGAGAGAGGATTTCTTGTTTTTTTTTTTTTTTGTGGGGGTGCGCTGATACTTGCATGCTTTGGAATATTTTATGAAATATTTTAATTTCTCTCTTTTGTTTTCTTTCTTTCTTTTTCTTTTTTTGCTCAAGCTCTCTTTTGTTTTCTTAACAAAAAAACATTGATAAAAAAATATAGTTGGGGGTAGGATCAAAGGTGTTAAAAATGAGTTTTCACATATTAAACACCTAATATATATAGCTGAAAAGTTGATTACTATTTTACCTTTAGTTTTGATTTTAAGATGCTTTTTGGTGAAATAGAAGTGAGCAGAGGAATTATATAAATTTTTTATATATATATATATATATACACAGGTAAAATCTATGTTTTGTTTTACGATTTTACGTTTTACGATTTTTTATTCTCCTTCTGTTTTTAAGTAAAAACTCATTTTTAAGAACCTTGGCAGCGGATGTAAGTGTTATCATGCTCTCATGTGGTCCGAAATTGCATTATCCTCATTAAACTTGTTGCATCATCATATTCTGGCGGGCACAGTCCGTTGAAAATATCATGAGTGCACAAGAAAAACAGGGACATATAATGGACTGCTGATAAAGCCCAGAGTTTGGATGAAACAAAAAGCTGGGAAAAGAGAATATTACGGGGAAAAACTCCAGAAAATATTAAACTTTTACTATTTTGGGGATTTTTTTTTAAAATATCTTCTCCCTCTTATTTTCTTCACACTTTTCTCTCGGGTAAAAATTGCTTAGTCCGTGGAAGGCGAAAGCGAATGATCTTCGCCAGGAGGCTGGTTTTTAGGAGAGTCCTACGCTAGAAGCGAAAAAGGTATGCATGCTCTTATATCGTGAAAAACATAAAGTATATTACGTAACATATCACTACCAAAATTGCATCACATGACCAAAAATTATACAACACCACATGTCAAACACTAGAAACTCCATGCTTGTTCTCCTTCAAAACTCTCGTCACCAAAGTTAAGCTCCCACAATTGCATCGAATGTCTGATCCACACCTTGGCTACCTAATGTCTCCATAAGGTTCACTATACCCCATGAATAGAGGCCGAAACATCAACGAAGATATCTATGCTGAAGAACCTTTTATTGTAATTTTCCCATTGAAAATATCACTCAGCATGGATATATTCTTTCTTACTCGACCCTAACCTGCTATAGATACATAGACCGAGCCAGTGAATATCAGTGAAATGTCTGACATATTTACATCTTCATTAGTGACTGGCTCGATCATATATCTATAACAGATATGGTCTTTCTAAGCATTTAAACATGCTCACACACACTGACTGGTCATACTTGGTTTAGTTTACCTTGGTCTTACTTTATGCTCATGTCCTACAAACAGGACCCACTCATAGTCTCTTCTCCAAAACTTGTGGAAGTAAAGGTACAAAATAGAAGGATGCACAGCCACCACTCATCTACAAAACTTTGTATCTTTCATTTCTTTTCCAGGAATATCCCACTCTTGTGTAGACTTGACAACCTCTGTTTTTTGTCACTTCCCATTAAACTAATGTAAATAACTGTCCACTTCAGAAAAACCTCCTCCTAAAGTTCCTGGTTGTTGCCTGATATGAACGCATGAGCAATCCGACGCCAATTCCAACGCCTACGCACATCCCAAGACCGATACCAACACCAACTCTAACACCGGCATTAAACCATGAAAGTTGTCCATCCCCACCAGGATACATGTCTTGACCGTAGAAATCATGCTCCATCTTTCCATACACCTCATAATCATCAGCTTCTGACCCTGTGATCTGCACCAAGAAAACACCATCAATCGGTATCCAGATATCTGAAGGATAAAAATAAGATATTGAAGCCAGATCTACATCCCAATCTTTGTTTCCATCAAACTCCGTGACACTAAATCACAATAAAGCTATTAAAATAGTAGGAGTAAAAATGGAACATCGTTTGACATGTTTACTAGGCACCTTATAATGTAGACCATCTTTTATTTTTGGAAGGCACCTTAAAATGGGATCGGAGGGAGTAACTCTCCTACCCATATCTCTCCACCATACACAGAGTCAGTAAATTCTAGGACATTAATCGCAACCACCACCAATAACAAAGCAACATTGAAATTTTCAAGAGGACAATGTTAACCATTAATGCAAAAGACCAATAGTACTAAAAAACCACGGCTCTATCTAGAAGACCTGCAAAATCAACTCAGCTTCAATGCATTATCCCACATTTGATTAGCATCCTTGATTTCTTCTTAAATCTTTTCAAGCCGTCAACTTACTGATGTTTCTTAGGATACACACCCCTGCCCACTAAACCGCAGCAATTGACTTGGAAAGAAGCATGCAAACATGTAGTATTAAATAGAGCAAATGACGTTTTACCCAAGCACGCTCACTGAATTGTTACATACACGTTGAAATGTAGTAACATAACAATTCCCTGTTCCAAAACCTGTCGATGAAGCTTTATCTAATAGGGAAACTTCAGTTTGGTTCAAAAAAGTTCCGAATGTTTTCATTAGTTTCCACAGTCAAGGGGAAAATATTTTTGTGATACTAGATAGGACACATAACACCAAAAAAAAAAATTAAAGTAAAAATATATACAGACAATTAACTTCCATAGCTTATGCACCACACAGAAGATATTATAGCAATTAAAGCAGTTAGCAATACCTGCAATTTACGGGGGCGAATCAACCCATTCATATTCTTCTGTTCCTTCCCTACTTCCTCATCTTCAGGAATGGCATCTAGAGTTGCATGTCTCGCCACTCTCCTTTTCGGACTCATTTGTATCGTCTTTGTCAGAATCACCGGCGTACCGGAGCAACACCCAGCAACATATACCTCAATGACAGGCGCCGAAACTCCAAGTTTTGGCTGAAAAAACGCCGACGAACCCGACCCGATGGACATCGCCACATGACAATCCATAATCCAACCTGTCTTTGAATCATTCCCCAGCCCCGCATTCCCATTCGTCCAATCAGCATCCATTCGCTCCAAAGACCCACAAAGAATCAATCCATCATTCTCGTACACCTCAAATTCGACGCTACCCGTGACCCGGATGTTATCGGTGCTCACATAGGTGACCTCGGACGATTCTTTATCGACCCGATCCCGACGGAGCGTCAATGACGCTGTCTCCGACGGGGGCAAGCGGGAGCCGTTCATTTCCAGGGAAACCCCAATTTCCCGACGGGGATGGCAGAGCTTAAGGTGGTCAGGGACGCTATCGATGACGCAAGGAGAGATTCGAACATAGAATAGCCTAATTTCAAACCACGCAGAGTGCTTCATAGATAAACCATTGAGAAAATTAAACGAATTCGAGGAATTGCAAATTGCTTCGTCCTGTTGATCCATAGGAGACACAAAAATCCCTGGGAATATTGAAGGGTGAAGATGGGAAATTACAGGCCGGTGAGCGATCGGAGGTTCAAAAATGGACTCGAACGAGAAAGGAGAAATGAAATCGGATTCGGGATACCAAAATTTGATGCTATGTTCCTGGGAATTTCCGTTTTGAATTCCCGGGAAAGAAGAATATGCCACGGAGGAAAAGGACTATATTTTCAGGGTTTTTGCTGAGCGGCTAAAAGATCCTTTTTCTTTTTTCTTTCTAAGGCTCTCTGAAACGGGTTCGGTTCCTGGTATATCTGTACTGTATTAAAGAGAAGAAAACTCCAAAATTTAGGACTCAAACGCGCATGGAGAGACAAGTACGTTTGACACGCGTCATTTGACGAGTACGTGTTATTGCCAATATATATATACTCGTACGCGAGTTTAGATAAACTCATAACGTTATGGTATCATAAATTTTAATTGTAAATTTATAAGAGTTAAATTTTAGGAAAAATTCCATTTAAATAAAATGAATTTGTAAAGCGCTGAGTTTAAATAAACTCGTAAATAATAATGTACCCCCGCGGTGGGCCCCAACTGGCCGTGTATCGTGAATTATAATTGTAAACTTATTTTCTTTTTTTCTTTTTTAATTATTTAACCCTATAAGGGCAAAATAAGAGCTAATTTGGCGCGGCCCCAAAGTAAGAGTTAAATTTTTCTTATTAAATAAGTATAAATTTTACTATTATAAATAATTAAAATATAAAAAATGATAACAATTTATTTAAATATATTTTAAATTTAAATAATTAAAATCAAATCCATCAATATTCAAAATTTACAACATTTAATAAAAAAATTTCTATAAAATTCATATACAAAGCTGTTGAACATGATTAAATAAAAAAATTTAATACAATTTAAGGGTGAGTTAACATGGTTTTATAAGTTTGAAACATAAAAATGATAAACTCGATATATTAAATCATAAATTTAACCGAAGTTTACAACGTTTATCGAGTTTACCAATGACTTAACTCGATTTTGTAAACTAGAAAGATTAAAAATGATAAACCCAAAAATCCAACTCTGAGTTTAACAGCAATACTTATACATATGCTTAAAGAACACGAAGGAAATGAAATAAAAATTCTATTAATATTCTCATTTTCAGCAGGAGCGAGACGCTT
The DNA here is from genome assembly GCA_019022655.1 of Acacia acuminata. Lineage (NCBI taxonomy): Eukaryota > Viridiplantae > Streptophyta > Magnoliopsida > Fabales > Fabaceae > Acacia > Acacia acuminata. The sequence goes on along the minus strand of JAFJYI010000001.1, from coordinate 14,544,475 downwards.
TTAAATTTGATGTCACCGAAAAAGAAAACATTTCTAATTTTAAACTTCATGTAACATTTTTTCCCCAACAAAATATTAACGTAATAGTTAATTTATAGTCTATAGATATGTACATTTTTTTAGTAAATAAAATACATTTTCAAAAATTAACACTAATTTGAACTCTCTTTTTTAGAATAATAATAGAAGCAAGCTAAAGCTTGATAAGATAAGTTAGGGTGCAGGATATGAGAATCCAATCCTTAATACATCAAAGAAAAATAAACTATAAGTGGCAGGATAGTTGGTCGTTCAAAATCATGTCGAGACATCCTCTAGGATTGTTGGAATCAAAACTATATCAATACTAACAACATCATATCACCTTCGTCTTTGGCCATATAGTCAACACATGCAATGTTTTCAAGCGGAGTATGATGTAACTTGACATTCAATCTTGGTATAAAAGATCTCTAATCTCCCCAATAATGTCTTTAAGGGGATGATCTCTAAAGAGATGATCTGTTATGAAATCTCTCATAAGGATATCGACAACATCTAGCGAACCAAAGTAAAGGAGGATTCTCTGAAAGTTCATCTGAAGTCCGATTTTTAACATTATCATAATAGTATAAATTTCAGTTTCAATAACGGTGTAGAAGCCAAGGGATAGATGGAAGCCCATCAACCATACACCATGAGTTTCTTATCATTCCTCCACAAGCCGCTTGGTGTTGCTAATTTGAATTCTTTGATGTTATTTTTTTTCAATTGCATGGCATATTATTACCTTTTTTTTTAAATAAATAATTGTAATAAACTATGAGAAATAATATTTTCAATCAATAAAAAAAGTGATCAATTCAAGTATTATAGAACAGTCATTAATCAATAAATGAATTTATATCAGTAGCACTTGTAACGAATGATGTCATTTATACCAGCATATATATATCATTTAATAATTGTAACGAACCATGTGATTAGTTGTAACGAACCATGTGATTCAGTAGCACTTGGAACAATTTTCATGCAATACGTAAGGAAAATGCGTCATAGTAATTTTATTTACAAAGGATTAACAGAACTGTAAGTTTTTTTGGCCTGAATAGAACTGTAATTAAGTTAAAACTTAAATGAAAGTGAAATCTTTGATAAACTATAATAAAAAATAATTAACTTAGAGAATAATCCTGGGCCAGAATAAATAAATGTAAGAATATTCCAGATTGAAAATGAAGTTTGATTTTGTGCGGCAAGAATTAAAGAACACGTAAACGAGGACAAAATATCTGGCGTCATGTGAAGATGTCTTTGTAGGGAGGCAATATTCTTGCATTACAAACGGCAGGTTTATTAAATAACCAAATTTATATTTTAAGCCTCGATAAAGATTGAGATGATTCACGTACAACGTTAAGGGTAAAGGAATAAAAATATATATGAGATTTTTCTAAAAAATAGTCTAATACCAAATACTTTATTTTTTTTTTAGAGACAAAAAGTAATTATAAACTTTGAAAATATGGACAAAAATCCAACGACGTTATCTAAACCTAACTACTATTGCTTTATGTTGGTGGACCCATAATAGTGCCCAGGTTAGCATAGTTTGGTCTCCAAGATGGTGCATTACCCCTTGTCCCCGCAGGTCTGGATCTTCTCATCATCATTTCTCTGTCTATCTGATAGGATAAAACTTTAAGCCAAAAACTCCGCATGAAGTCGTAGGTAGTATCAAGTAATAAAGTGATAAGAAAAGTATCGTTCCCACGGGACTTAGTATCACAAACTTCAAAGAGCGTTGATTTCGCAATTTCGTTTAAGTTGAGAACACCAAATTAAATTTAATTTAGAGAAAAGAAATTAAAACTAAAATTAAAACAAACTAACCACACAAGAATGAACGAACAACCTAGAGTCACCAATCCCTCATTTGTTTCCTAGATTTTATCCCCACTAAATCAACTTTGACTTAACTTAATCGGCTAATCTAGAGTATTAATGTCTATAAATGTCTTCCCATTCCACTTATATACCTACCTTAATTAATTATGTGATGCCTTACACGACTAAATAAGATACTTTTTAAATCGGGCTCACTCTAATTTGATTATGCGGAGCTTCTAGGATAGGAATTAGATTAAAACCTAACTTCACGTTAAATTTAAACCTAATTCCACTTTATTTAATCCCAATGTCAATTTAGGATTCCCTCTTCCAAGTCCAACCCTAAATCCCCAAAACATGATCAATGGTGATCAGTCAATAAGCAATAACAACGAACACAAGATTAAATAAACTGAAATAAAATCAAGCAAAACTAACAAGTGGGAATAATCTCTAAAACTCAAACAAGTTCATAGGTTCTCTAGGTTACAAAACCAACTAGCCACACATGGCTTTATTCAAACTAATAAAAGAGATAAAAATCCAGGTTCAAAGAATAAAGAGACAGAGAGGAAAGAAAGATTCTCTCAGCGCTCCACAACGATCCTTCCGTCCTTTCGTGGAGATGATGAAGAGAACTGGAATACTCATTTCCCTACTCCTCCTCGCTTCTTCGTTCCTTCTCGTTCTATGTCTCCGATCTCCCCTTTTCTCTTGTCTCGCCTCCCTATTTATAATTTAGGTCTTGGGTCACGATTCTCCTTTTCTTATTACAAAGATATCTCATATCTTGTAATCAACTCCACCCGATCACACAATTGATTTTGTTTCTATTTTTCTTGCGTGAAACCATTGAATTTGGCTGATTGCATATCCTCTTAATTGCTTTTTCTACTTCTTTCCAAATAAGCTAATATTTCCTACACAATAAAAATAGGATATGAGTAGATTTTATGTTGATTTATTCTTTGATCCTAATTTGATGCAATGATGGAAAAGTTCATAAAAGATAATTAAATAGGCATATAATATTAATAACTCCAACTAATTCTCATAAAATATACACCTATTTAATCATAAAATATACACTTATCACTATCTCTCATCATCAATAAATCCTGACTGTCGAAATCTTGATCCAAGGGTCCAGAATAATTTAAAAAAAAACTGTGTGTGGTTTTGTTTACCGCGCGCGGTTTTTTAAAAAATTATTCTGGACCCTTTGATCAAGATTTCATCGGCCAGGATCAGCCTGTGAGAGATAATGAGAAAACTGATTATGAGGGAATCCTCTTCCTTCTCCCCACCACCCTCCAATCTCCATCTTTTTCATCACTCATCTTAAAACTAGTTGAGCAATGGAAGCAAATACTCTTACTAGCGTCTCTCTTCTCATCCCTCGTTATTTTTAGAACTGATCATCCAATTTTGATCCAAGCGTTTAGAAGGAGACACACCATCCATTTCAAATTACTGCAACCATAATTTGAAATAGATAATATGTCTCCTTTTGGATGCTTGGATTAAAATTGGACGGTCAGATCTAAAGATAATAAGGGATGAGTAGAGAAGCGCTGGTGAGAGAAACCAGATGTATTGAGCAATATCATGTCATATCAACAAATCTAGTCAAATTAAGTCTTATCAAATTGGAACCAAAAAAAAAAAAAAAAGCAACAAACTTCAATTATGGAGAAAAAACCATGGAACCAAATCTTTATCATCAAAGGTTATACAAAGATTAGATCAACACCACATTCAACACCAGATTCATTAAAGTAAATCCCTACTCTCCCGTTTTATAGGGGAAAAAGCATCGACAAATGAAAAAATTGAGGGGAAAACAATAAATGGCAGAAACAGATGAAGAGGGGCCGACGAGATCAGATCAAGAATCGAAGATGCCCAATCATCATCGTTCGTTCTCGCCATGAAGAGAATAGCGCCATTGTTCCTATCGTTTCCAAGATGCGATTTCGAGAAGCGAAGAACAAGAAATCATCACTGCTATCGATGTGTCTGCCATGGGTTGGTGGAGGTCGTCGTTGCCCTTGCTGCCCTCTCTACAATCTTCTCACTTCACCATCGTCGAAGATCTAGAGATGGAGACAGATCTGGAGAAGTCGACTTCCACCAACCCATGTCGCCATCAAGGTCCGAAGTGGAGTTCATCAAGGAGAAGCTCAATGAGCTGGAGAGGCTCAACTAGAGCCCCCATGGGTCAACTAGGCTCAACCTGAGTTTGAATTTAATTTTGTACCTTAATTCTTTTCTTAAAGGATAGTATCCTTATAAATTACTCCCACAAATCCTAAATATAAAAGATAGTGAAGGATTGCTTTGATTCCATATGAAATACATCAATTCATTTTACCTTCTAAAATTGTAATTTTTTTAAAAAATATTCCTTCTGATTATACACACACATATTAAAAGAAGTATTTAAAAAAAAAAAAAAAAAAAAGCAACACACATATAAATAACTAATTTATTTTACATTCATAAATTAATTATCTAACTCTTAAATTGAATAGGAGAGTGAATATTACGTATAATACTAATAGAAATTAATTATTTAGTGCCTATGCGTTACACCCATTTTAAATTTAATTATTATGATTAAAGTTTCGGGCAAGCAAGTTATGAAAATTAATTAAATTATTTTAGAGTATTTTTTTCCTCCAAACTAATTAGATTGACTAATAGAATGATATATAATCTAAGGATACACAATATATGATATGATTAAGTAATTTATTTAAGTTTCTTAATCTTTCTCAAAAGAATCAACTTTATCTTCTATTTAGGACCAATGGAGTAAAATGTTTCGGCCTGCATTTTTGTTAAAGTGTGGATACCTAATGAATTTACAATTGTTTAATTATTTTGATGAGTTAATATAATATTTGGTCCATCAAATTTGTTTTCATTTTGATTTTAGATCATTAAGTTTCAAACAAGAGGTTTTATTCCCTCAATGGAAAAAATGGTGCAAGTTTTTATTTAACAATAAAAAAACTATATTTTAAACAAAATGAAATTTCAGAGATCAAAATCAAAACAAGCACAAACTTGAAGAATAAAAAGTTGTTTTTTTGTATTAACCCTATTTTAAAGAAAACTCCACCTTTGACTTATTCATCTTAGGACATGGGTGAATCAAGAGAGCTTGGGATTAATTTCCCCTGTGGTCTAATTTCATGTTAATGTAACTTTTGGCTTCTAGCCATCCCTTTTATTAAAAAAAAAAAAAAAAAAAAAAAAGTTTTTGGCCGTTGGTGTGGGCCAAACTAGGGTTTGGGATAAAAGGGGACCGTGTGAATGATTGGACCAAAAGATAATGTTCAAGAATAGCTAATTAATATCACAAAATACTTTTTATCAAAAAAAAAACATATCACAAAATACTACCCCTCGTACTTGGATTCAACGGCGTGGGGGTCGGACTTCCTTACTTTAAGGAAGGGGGTTTGATCCCCGCGTTGGTCAAGATCTTGGGGAGGCATCCTCGAGATGTAGGAAGCGGTGGAAACGGGTAGAGGTGGAGACATGTGTACTCTCTGGCCAGTATTCCCTGTGGATTGGGCTCCAAGCGCCCTGTCCTTGGAATATGAGTGAGCCCAACCCCCTTCCTAACATTTTTATAGCAAAAAAAAAAAAAAATCACAAAATACTGTCAGCACAGTTGGATAAGGCGTCGGCCTTCACCCTAAAATGGAGGAGGTTTGATACCTGTTGGTCGATGTGAGAGTCTTATTGGTGGGTAATTTGTAAATACCTCAGTATACGCTCTTTGAGCTTGGAGGCATGCTCTACCCATGGGTGGGGTATCGATGTTTACCTCCACCTAAACTTTTTTTACCAAAAATATATATATATATATATATATATCACAAAATACTAATAGGGGGTTAGGTCTAGTAGAATGGACTAATCATTTACAATATGATGAACCAAAACTTGAATCTCTATTTGAAAGTTGCCTATATTTAGTGTCTAACCGTGCTTCAAACAAGATGTATATGGCAACAACAACAACAACAAATTTTTTTTTAAAAAAAATCACTTTTGGATGCATGTCTTTCTTAGGCATCGCCTTTTCTTTACCCTTTTCTAATTTTTGAGAAAGCAACTATGAGCATTATAACTTATGAGCAGCCTAATGAATAGCTTAATTAACATAAAAAAGAATCAAAGTAAGATCACCTTTGTTTAGGAGCACTTTATATAAGATTACCACATGTGGTTGTTGATATATTAATTTGTTTTAAGTGATTTTGAACTTTGAAAGATGATAATCAGGTGAGGGGAAATTTGTCTCATAAAATGGAAATGTACCTTTTAATGAATGAATAAGATATCATTTGTGCTTGTTTGGAAAACCCTAAATCATGGTTTCAAAAGTTTTTTTCGCAAGTTAAGAGAGACTTTTCTCACACATTAAGGAAGTTAGTTAAGTTTTTTTTTTTTTTTTTATATAAAAAAGTTTTGGAGGGATTCGACATCGGTCCTCACTAAGCCCAGAGCAGATTTACACCTGGGCTTTTTGAAGACTTAATGGGGACTTACGAGATCGTCTACCAAAGTCGAGTCCCAACGACGAATCGGGGATCGAACGCACATCCCTTTGGGACTTGAACAAATCCCTTACCATCTATGCCAACTTCCTTTGGCAATTAGTTAAGTTAGTTAAACATGTAAAAACATTTATAAAAATCTAAAACAAACATATATTTAAAGAGAGAGAGAGAGAGTCCAAATCCACTTATATTCTTTTTTTTTTTTTTTTTTTTTTTGGCCAAACACTTATATTCCTTTAAAAGCCGACACTTACTGCATCAATTGAAGTAGGGCCAGTCCAAACCCATGACTTGATCCATTTTGTATGGGCTATGTTTTTAGCCCCGACTTCGAATTCTGTGGCTTTCTATCTAATCCCCACCCCCGTAATATTGGAGGGTTACCCCACAATTTCCCAGATACGCGTCCATTTTGTCCCAAAAAATGGGGAAAAATATATATTAAACATCATACATGTTTGCCATGTGTTGGAGTAGTAATGCAATCAAATCGTTGTCCATTATATGGCGGGCATATAATTTTCTCAATAAAGTTAATATTACTTCCTGTCCTAAATATAACATTAAATTAACCTTTTGTTTAAAGTCGAAGAAAGTTAGATAAATTATTTAACCATATCATATATTGTATATGATTAGATTATATATTAATATGTTTTTTTGATAAAATTGGGGCTCAATCGCCCATTATTCACTAAAATTAACTAAGATCTAGACGTGGGTAAACAACTCCCACAATATCCTTGTATAGAAAATATACAACCCTTACTGAAGGAGAATTAAAAACATTAAAATCCTCATCACAAATAAAGTTACAATTATCTAATTAATCTGCCACAGCGTTGTCTTCTCGCAAAATATGGGAAAAGCAAATGTGTAGCTCATTATTATTGTCTCGTAGTCATGTATTCAGAGTTTTGTCTTTAACCCTTCCTTGGATCCAAACATCCTGAATCATGTGTAAAGTCATAGTTGAGTCTCCTTCTAAATGATCTTATTGAAGCCTAAACCCTGTGCTAATCTAAGACCTTGTACAAACTCCAAAATCTCAGCAACCAAAGCCAAACAACGTTCTAACTTCCTGTCGAAATCACTAATCCAGCTACTATCACTCCTCCTCAACACCCCTCCACAATATGCCAAGCCTAGACATCCTCTAGCAGCACCATCAAAATTTTGTTTCACCTACCCCTCTTTTGGAAAAATCCATTTGATTTCCCTTGGTTTCTTTAATAACCCAAAATCATCAAATCTTTTTAACAGGGTAACACAATCTCGAACATAATTCTAGATAACAAGCTCAGGACGGCATATTAAAACCTTCTTTAAATAATAATATTAATTTATAAGTCATAAAATATACAAGTTAGTTTGAAGAAAAAATGATAGATATAAATATTTTAAAGTAATTTAATTAAATTTTCCATACTTTATCATAAAAGTTAAGGAGTCTTATATTTAGAACCAGAAATAGTATCATACTTAGTCCTAACAATTTGAACAAATTTTATTTTCAATTTTTATAATTTCAAATTGTAGCTCTTAATCCCCATAGTTTCATATGGACTTGGTAAAATTAACACAATTAATAAGTTTTAGTTTTGATTCCTATATTTAAAGGTGTTAGCTTGACATTAACTAAAAGTTAACACCCTTAAATTTAGATTTATCCCTTGTTAAATTATAAATTTCAAAAATCACATTTTAAAATTATAAAGATTAAAAATTAAAATTCGATCAAACTGTAACGATTAACAACATGTTAACTACTTATAAACATGGAAGAGGATGGGATTATAGGAAATACATGCATGGCCCCAATTAAAAAAAAAATAGAAAATCAGTGGGATTATAGGACCATACATGCACGTATGGTCCAAACTCCAAAATGCATGAGCTGATTAGGACCACTCTTCTTCTTTTTTTTATTTACGTAATTAATTATCATCGTTGCTTTTCTTTTCCTTTGATTTATGTGGCCATGCATTTTATACGAAAGACAATTCAAAAGTGAAACGCAACATTATGAAAACGTTGGGAAAAAGTTCTACTTAAACCGACGTTTTTAAACTCGAAAAAAAAAAAAAAAAAAAAAATTGAAAGGCAGTTAAAGAATATAAATGAACTATATTTAATCATATAAAAACTGAAATTTAACAGTTTTTTTTTTTTTAAAAAAAAAAAAAAAACTCAACTTGGCTGAACTTAATATTTTACACTCCAAGTTTTTAATTTTTATTTTTTTTTTTTTAGAAAAACTCACATATATATAAGTTGTTTTTAAATTATAAGCACGTAGAGTGTGTCCTTGGGGCCCAATAACCATCACAATATCTCACTCATAATCTTTTATTTTCAAATTTATATATTCAGGGCCTTTTCGCTTTTCTTTTTATTTATTTATCTTATCGTTCCAATAATAAATATTTCATGTTTTTTAATTTAAAAATTATATTTTAATATAACCTTACAATTTTATTTCAATGAAGACTCTGAAATTAAACCCATCCAACTTGAACATGGGATCATGATTTTAGTATATAGATATATATAACAATATTAAGACAAATATAATTTATTTAATGTAAATAAATACACACTAAAATAATATATTCAAGTGAAAACACTGCATTGGTTACGCATAGCTGAGACTTCAGAGTATGAAATTATTATTACTAATTAATAAAAATATAAAATTGGATTTAATATTTAAAAGCCGTATACTTTCTTAAAAAGAAACTCAAATAAATCTAAAGAATATCCTCTGTTATCATGCCACGCAGACTAAAAGTTTTTGGCTAAAAATTAAAGCCTAGGAAAAGAAAAGGATAGTTAGATAATCAGTGGAAGAAAAACATAATATCCATTTTAGTACATTTTGTTCACGTTGATATTTTTGATTTCAGTTTTTTTTATTAATGACAATTGATTTTAACTAAAAAAGGTATTTACTCGATAATCAGTGCAAGATGAAACAGGTACATGTTGTGACGTTGTGTTCCTTTCGGTATTTGACAATGGACAGCAACGGATATTGGTTTGGTGTTCATTAATTATCATCATAATTTATTTATTTTTATACATATTTAAAAGGAGAATTAGGGAGAAGGATAAGGAAATAAAATATTCAATATCATGAACTTAAAATTTGTAATTATTTTCAAAATCCAAATATTAAAATATGAATTTATTTTTATCTGACCCATCTCAATTATTTGACGGGTAGGTAATCAAATTTGATGATATCTTTATATATAGTTTCATTAAAAAAAAAATTTATATGCAACTCAATATTTTTATCATATTCTTTGCTACACATTGGATTATTTTAAAAGTTACCAAATTAAAATAGGCTCTAAAATTTGGGAAATATCTCCCTCTTTTTAGGTTTTATTATTTTTAAATACTTAAAAATCTGACAAAAAGTTCTTATAATATGCTTATTCTAGAAATATGTAATTTTTCATTGAAAAAAAATTTAGAATGTTATAAAAATGAAAATACAAACAGGATGTACCTTAAAATTCTTAAATAAACTTTGTATAAAAAAAAATTCTTAAATAAACTACAAAACATTTGACGAGGAGGCATCAATTAATATCTAACCATCATATAATTAAGATGGGATTAGAGAAACTGTAGGGAGTTTTGTAGGAGTTAATTTTGTAATTAAATATTTATATTTTAATTTTTGGTTCTTCAAAAAAATTATATTCCCTCAAATCCTATAATTAGTACAGGTAGTAATTTTTAAAATCTCTAACAATAAAGTTGCTTTGGGCAAAAAAAAAAAAAAAGGAAAAACACTTCCGTTTTAAAAACCTTATATATATAATGTTATATATGTGGAGTCCCATTATTTCACTTTTCAAAAGTTTTTTTTTAAAAAAAAACAAAAAAGTTGTCAAAACCTTATTCTTTTCAAATTGCCATCACGGAGAAGATGATACACGTCAGATTCATATTTTTCTGATTATAATTTTTTTTATTTTAATATTTTTTAAAAATTTAAAAATTATTAATTTTATGGAAGTAAAGAATTATTCAATAAAGGGTGGCATTAAGTTTGGTCAGAAAAAGAAAGAAAGAAGATGGCGTTAAAAATTCAACGGGAGGGAAATTAAAGTCTGCAAATTTGCATGGCCACTGCTTTGTTGTGCGTGGCCGTCGGTGTTCAGCGTTAATCCCACGCAGCTTGCCGCGTGTCACTCCTTTTTCAGCTAATATTAATAATAAGTAATTTACTAAACATATGTTTTTAAATAAGTGAGCTCGCAAGAATAACGCGGATCGTGAGAAAGTTTATGTTTTAAATATTTCTAGTATGCACAAGAAAAAAAACACACACACACACATATTTAAAATTTAGATAGATTATATGTAAAGTATAAAGATATATCTTGCACATGATTTGTATTTTAAATCTATTTTTTTTATATACATTAATTAAGATGTGTATTAATTCTCGTACGTGTAATCAAATTGCTATCCATCAAAATTTGAATTGAATCTTTTATTTTTTTTAAAAATAAAATAAAAGCGGAATTACATAACTCAATAAAAAGAGTTCAACAAAACTATGCAAAAACCTTTGCTAAATCCTAAAGCAAACAGAAAAAAGTATATATCACCCTGAATCTATTTATAAGTTTAATCCCACTCGGATTTATAAATAATACTATAATAGTACGTTCCTTCATTATCCTCTTGAGAGGGAGGAGGCCGATGATGAAGGATACAAAAATTACTTAATTATTTAATATTCTCTATGATCTTTATTATAAGATACAAATTAATAAATTTATTTGCTCATTTTTATAAGGCACTTACTTGTTCCTAAGAAAAATTAATTCTTTTTTTTTTTTCATATACGCCTATAATTAATAAGAGTAGTAGGTGAGAGTAATAATTAATACTCCATATCTATGGTTCTTATTATAAAGTCCAATTAGCAAGTTTATTTGGTCATTTTTATAAAACATTTGATTATTCGAAGGAGCATTAATTATTTGTTTCCATATATGCCTTAATGAATAAGGGTAGTGAGTGAGAGTACTAATTAATATAATATTAGAGTTTAGTGCAATTAGTATGGGTAATATTGGAAGTTGCTTAAAATGTAAGACAACTTTATTGATTTTAATTGTTTTTATTGGTTTATGAGAATTGTTAGTTGGTGCCTTATAATAAGGACCAGAGGGAGTATGATATTAGAGTTTAGTGCAATTAGTAGGGGTAATATTGGAAATTACTTAAATTGTATGATAACTTTATTGACTTTAACTGTTTTTATTGATTTATAAGAATAGTTAATTGACAGCTTATAAGAATGTTAAAAAGGATTTATAAATAGGACCAGAGTGGTACTTGAATTGTAGGACAACTTTATTGACTTTAACTGTTTTTATTGGTTTATACGAATTGTTAGTTTGTCCTTTATAGGAGTAATAAAGGTCAAAGAGAGTATTAATTATTACTCTCACCTATTACCCTTATTAATTAGGGGCATATATAGAAAAAAATAATTAATGTTATTTATGAATAACCAATTGCTTTATAAAAAAAATATATATATACTAATTAATATTTTATAATAAAAAACATATATCCCAAAGAGTTTACGATTGGGAGGTTGGTGCACGCGCCGACACCCTATGCCTGCCACAAGACTGAACTAACAGTCTCCCACCGCCCATGGGGCCCACATGACGTGGCAGCTAGGACGGTGTCTGTACTTGGCCAAAGTGGGGTGGGAGGATGATGCTAATGCTAATCCACCGCGTGTTTATAATAAATTAACGTAAAAGAATGAGTTAATATCTAATTTTTTTGGCATAAAACTTGTGAGCGTCTGGATTTTTTTCCTTCAGTTTTTTGATAGAAGTATTAAAAACCGAGCATTATTGCCCATACCATAAAAAAATGATAATTCATTATTTGATAATTATAGAATTTTTTTATAATACAAATTATACTACAAAAGTATTATTATAATTAAGATGGGAGGGAATATATTATTTTAGATGATCATCACACATCACCCTAGTTCCAATTGCAAATTTTTTAAAAATAAATATAATGTCAGCATAAATTGACTAAATTGATCGATGTGATCATATGCGGAAATAGATGTATAATATTTTCAATTATTGTGACGTTAATAATTCGTGTGCGCCATAATTATTTATTAAAAATGTGTTTAACTATATCGCTAGCTGGCGCCATAATCTCTAGATCACTATTATCTAAATTATGATTCAAAGGTTCCTCGTCTCCATCCAATTTGTAAATAAAATATCGTGATATATATATGTATGTGTCTATTTAAAAAAAAGTTCAAGTAATTAAATAATTTTATCATTAGTTTTTGAATACTTAAAGTGCAAGCCATTTTATTGAAAATTTGTGTCTAGAGAGTCATCTCTTTTATAAAATAATTAATACCATTAAGACAATAATAGGTTAGCATTATTGTACCTAAACAAATATAAATGTTTTGTTTGTTCTTTGCTTTTTCTTGAATGTTTAGATCATGCGTCTTTTTTTGCCAATAATCATGTGCTTCAGACATACAAATTAATATAAAACGGAAAGAATGTATATATGTATGAATGTGTGTGTCCCAAAAAGATAAACTCAGATTATTATAGTGCTTGTTTGAAATATTCACTAAACCCTCAGGGTTTATAAAGTAAAGGTTGAAATATATACGTTTGGTTTCTTTATATTTATTATTGGCATTATTGTAGTCCTTTAAGTTTGTAAAATATATGTTTGGTCTTTTAATGTTAAATTATTAATTATGTGTACATTTCCTAAAATACCAAGTTTATTAATACAAATACATCTCTCAAATATAAAAGTAATAATACAAATAGTGCAAACTTAATACATTACTGAAAAAGCATACTAATTAATTGAAAAACGTCCATCAATTTTAATTAATGTTTTAGGATAAAGTTTATAAATATATTATAGGAAAAAAATTGACAATTAAATTTGCTCTTATAATTAGATCAAAATTTGCTCCTATAATGTTTATATATTTGTACTTTAATAAATTAATATTTTAAATCCTACTAATTGAAAAATATTTAATCTTCACAAAAAATATATTTAATCTTCACAAAAAAACCGTAAAAAAATATGTGAAGATTAAATATTTTCAATTAATGTGATTTAAAATAATTTATTAAAATACTAACATATAAGTATGTTTGGTCAAGATTTAATTACACAATCATCGTTTAAAATGATTGAGTCGATATTTTTTTAAAGTCGACTAACGCGTATTAACATTAAAGCATTAAATATATACTTTACAAACTTAAGGGACTAAAATGATACCAGAGACAAATATAAAAAATCAAATGTATACTTTATCATAAGGTAAATATGTAATAAATTTTGTTTCAGTTTATGCGAATTTATTATAAACAAATCCAAATAAGAACATAATCAAGCCAGCTATAAATAAAATTGACTATATTTCATAATTTTATAATTACTATTTTAATTGGCTAGAAACCAAACCATCATCATTTGAAACAATTTCAACTTGTCACGTTTTAACTTGAAAAGGAATATATAATTATATTCTATTAAAAAAAACTAGAAAAGGAATAATAAAATATAAATTCAAAGTACCCCTTTTTTTCTTAATGACATGGACAGGTCGTAAGGCAACGATTGTCCTTCATTTTAAGGGCCACATGGTAACAAAACAAAAATTGAGGGCCACGTAAATAATATAACAAGTACATTACATGGATAGGTGATTAAGAAAATTGATTGACTAAAAAATAGGTTCTCTACATAATTATGTGTTTTTTAGGTGCTCATACTTTTAATTAGAGGTATGAACATATTTTTTTTAATTTTTTTATATATTATATTTATTTAGATTTAAATTATATATCACGCTTTAGCGCCTAAGAATGGCCTTGATAAGCACAGTGCTTGACAATAGGAGCGGCCTCCCCCTCCCATCGGGATTTCATCCCCTGTCGATGTATCAAAAAAAAAAAATTATATACTACTTTCTGAGATTTTTTTTGCAGACCCAAGTATCTCAAATTAATTAATTTCCAGTTTTGTATTTGTCTGTAACACCGCATTATGGAAATTAATTAATTTGAGATCTTGTGTAAAAAAAAATCTCAAAAAAAAGATATATAATTTAAATCTAAATAAATAAAATATATAAAAAAAATTAAAAAAAAAATGCTCATACCTCTGATTTAGAGGTATGAGCACCTAAGAAGTACATAATTATGTGCATGAAATGAGAACCCTAAAATATGCAAATATGCTTCGTCATGGAAAACGACCATTTCAGTTTTCAAGAATTTTCGAATGTTTTACTGAAATATTCTAATCAAACTTGCTCTAATAGAATGATAAGTATTATAAATAATTGTTGAGTTTTTTTTTTTTTTATTATTATTTTGCCAGCACAGGATTTATGGTCAGTAACCCAAATTAATACAAACTCATATGGTACTCTGTAATTACAGACCGATACAAATATTGCTGGCTGATTCAAATAATTTTCTTCCTATGATTTTTAATGATCTATAAATAATTGAATTTATTATTTAAATATTTAATTAACTCAACTACCATGAGGAACTTCTCATCATGACATCATGGATACGTATTAGTAATTCAGAGCCAATATTTGATATATTGTCGATTAATGTTTACTTGCCTTTTTATATTTTGATAAAAAAAAAAAAATCAATAAAGGGTGGCATTAAGTTTGGTCAGAAGAAAAGGAAGAAGATGGCGTTAAAAATTCAACGAGAGGGAAATTAAAGTCTGCAAATTTGCATGGC
The DNA here is from genome assembly GCA_019022655.1 of Acacia acuminata. NCBI lineage: Eukaryota > Viridiplantae > Streptophyta > Magnoliopsida > Fabales > Fabaceae > Acacia > Acacia acuminata. The sequence continues at coordinate 14,529,189 of JAFJYI010000001.1, read as the reverse complement.
CACTGCTTTGTTGTGTGTGGTCGTCGGTGTTCTGCGTTAATTCCACGCAGCTTTCAGCTAATACTAATAATAATTAATTTACCAAAATGCAAAATATAGTAAAAATTATGATAAAGGAATATAAATAATATTTATTACGAAGGATTATAAAATAGTAATTATTTTGAAGGAGTAGAAATTAAAATATTTAAATAGAAAAATATTTCTAATATGCACAAGAAAACACACACCCACATAAATTACCCTTTAGATAGATAATAAATTTCCTATCTTCTTTCAAACTGAACTTGAAGTGATTTTTTTTTTTTTTTACAAAAACTTTTTTTATTAATGATTTAGAGTGATTGATGATCAATAACAAATAGATACCACTTCAAATTATCCCGTTCCTCCAAAACAAGGTGACTCCACTTTCAAAAGACTAGTGGTTTTCACTAGAATAATCTATAAAACTGTATTACAAAGAGGGGCCTTTCTGTAAGAAAATCTGCATTAACACTTTTTGTTTTTGTTGATGACTTGCATATGAGTGTGTGAATTTCAATTCTTTACCTCCAAGAGTTCTTCCCAGTAACATTCTTGTTTTTGTTTTTGTTGATCTTAATTTTTTTTTTCTCACTTCTTTTCTAATCTTCAATAGACATATTTTTATGTTTGTAATTGTCGGTCAATATTTTGTACCTTATATGAACAAAGCAATAAGCATTGTGCGTCTATCTGGTTCTGCATTATGTGCATAAAATAAATCCTTGAATAGCATTTGGATCAGTCTTGGATAATACTTTAATAATCAATTCCCATTGATAGTTGCTTCGTAGCGAGAGCCCCGTACTTGAAAAACCTTAGATAATATGTAGAGTATAAAAATATTTCTCACGATTTGTATTTTACATCTATTTTTTTTATTAATTAATATGTATAATAATTCTTCTGACCTTTTTTATTGTGTGTAATCAAATTCCTATGCCATCAAAATTTGACATTGAATCTCTTTAATTTTTTTATTTTTTGAATTAAAGCTGAATTACATAACTCAATAAAAATAATCAAGCAGAACTATGGAAAAACCTATAACAATAAATCCCAAGGCAAACAGGAAAAGTATCAATGTTCCTTCGTCATCACCCTCTTAGGAAGGAGGACGCCAACTATCAAAAATACAAAATTATTATTTTTCTGATTTTAATTATAGAAACACATTTATAATATAAATCAGAAGTAGTATCTAATAGCCTATGAGAGAGTTTTGCGAATCTATCAACTATAAGCTCTGCTATGCCAACAAATTTGAAGGCCACGGAATATAAGCAATAAGCTCCGCTATTAGCTTTTTTTTTTTTTTTTTTTCTTTTTTTCTTTTCTTTTATTAGTTTTTTATATAAGAAAAGTACGAGTATATCTGGAGGAGTTTACGATTGGGAGGTTGGCTCACGCGCTGACACGCAGTGCCCGCCACAAGACTGAACTAACAGTCTCCCACCGCCCAAAGGGCCCACATGACGTGGCATCTAAGACGGTGTCTGTACTTTTGCCAAAGTTGGGGGAGCCTTCATTATTACGTGCACATAAGATTTGTACTTCTGATATGCATATTATTTTATTTTTTATATATTATATTTATTTAGATTTAAATTATATACTATTTTTTAAGATTTTTCACCTAAATTTTTGTAATACTAGTTATTATAGAAAAATACAGAATAAAAATTAATTAATTTGAATACTGAATGAAAAAAATATCTTAGAAAATAATATATAATTTAAATATAAAAAATAAAAATAAAATATGATGAGCACATAATGTGGACTCAAATTGGGGTTGGAAGATGATGCTAATGCTAATCCTCCTCTTGTTTATAATAAATTAACATAAAATAATGAGCTAACATCTAATTTTGCATAAAACTTGTGAGTATCTGGATTTTTTTCCTTCAATTTGGCGATAGAAGATAGAAGTATTTAAAAACGAGCAATATCGCCCATACCATAAAAATTAATAATTCATATATTATTTTAGATTTCTACTAAAATAATATATACTCCGTATTATTTTGGATGGTCATCACCCTAGTTGCAATTGCAAATTTTTTAAAAATAAATATAGTGTCAGCATAAATTGACTAAAATTGATCGATGTGATCATATACGGGAATAGATGTAATATTTTCAATTTTATGCTTGCTTTCAAAATATACGTTTGGTTTTTTATATTTAACTTTGGATATCATTTTAGATCACTTAAATTTATAAAATCCTCGTTTCCATCCAATTTGTAATATTAATATGGGAAAATTTGACTTACAAAAAAGTTTTATGACTCACAATTTTATCCGATCAAATATAAAAATATAAAATTACATACTGAAATGTCCTTAACAAAATCTTCTGCAATCTCTTTATATGTTAAGTTTTTAATAAATTAATATTTTAAATCCTATTTATTAAAAATTATTTATTCTTTACGGACTGTTTTTTAATAATTTTTTTTACAATTTGTGAAGATTAATTTTATATTTTTTTTGTAGAAGAAGATTAATTTTTTTCAATTTATATTATTTAAAATATTAATTTATTAAAATATTAACATTTTTATAAAAAGAGTTTAATTGATATCATCGCTTAAAATAGATCGGATATTTTCCGTATAAATTTTTCAAAAATAAAAATTAAGAAAAATATGAGTTTAACCGTTGTTTTAAAAACTTATATTAAAAATAAAAAAAGATAAACATAAATGATCAAATTTTAGTTTTAGTTTTAGTTTTTTTATTACAAATATTGCGATTAATAATTCGTGTGCGCCATAATTATTTATTAAAAATATGTTTAACTATATCGCTAGCTGGCGCTATCATTTCTAGATCACTATTATCTAAATTATGATTCAAAGCATCCTCGTCTCCATCCAATTTGCAAATAAATATTGTGATATATGTATGTGTCTATTTTAAGAAAATCGAGTTATTAAGTAATTAAATGATTTTATCATTATTTTTTGAATACTTAAAGTGCAAGCCATTTTATTGAAAATTTGTGTCTAGAAAGTCATTTCCCTTATAAAATAATTAATACCATTAAGACAATAATAAATAGGTTAGCATTATTGTACCTAAACAAATATTTATAGTTGTTTTGTTTGTTTGTTCTTTCTTTTTCTTGAGTGTTTAGATCATGCGTCTTTTTTCCCCAATAATCATGTGCTCCAGATATGCAAATTAAAATAAAACGATATATATATATATATATATATTCCAAAGATAAACTGGGATGATTATAGTACTTGTTTGAAATATTCACCATACCCTTAAAATATGGTTCATAAAATAAATATGTAATAAATTTTGCCTCAGCTTATACATATTTATTATAAACAAGTCCAAATAATAAGAACATAATCAAGCCAGCTATAAATAATAATTGAGTATATTTTATAATTTAATAATTACTATTTTAATTGGCTAAAAACCAAACGATCATCATTTGAAACCATTTCAAACTTGACATGTTTTAACTAGAAAAGGAACACATATACATATATTTTTAGAGATAATTATTTTTATTTTCAATTTTTTTTTCAAACTTATTAGTTTGACTAATAAACTAATATGTAATCTATATTTAAAATAAAATGAAGCTATTTAGCTTCCTTAATCTCTCCAAAGAAAGTTAACTAACTTTCTTATAAAAGGAAAAGGAATAATAAAAGATAAATTCAAAGGTCCCCCTTTTCTTAATGACATGGGCAAGTCGTGAGGCAGCGATTGTCCTTAATTTTGACGGCCACCTTGTAACCAAAAAAAAAAAAAAAAAAAAAAAAAAAAAAAATTGAGGGCCACATGCCCACATTACATGGATAGGCGATTAAGAAAATTGATTGACTAAGAAAAATGCTTACATCATGGAAAACGACCATTTCAGTTTTCTAGAATTTTCGAATGTTTTACTGAAATATTTTAATCAAACTTGCTCTACTAGAACGATAAGTATTATAAATAATTGTTGAATTTGTTTTGAACAATAAATAATTGAATTTTTTATTTAAATATTTAACTCAACTACCCTGAGGAACTTCTCATCATGGATACGTATTAGTAATTCAGAGCCAAGATTTTGATACATTGTCGATTAATGTTTACGGGCCTTTTTATATTTTGATATACTAAAAAACATTTAAATTCACTAACTCTGCATTAAATTTATCTTATATTTTATTTAACTTTATTTCATATTTTGACCCGATTATGAAATCTCTAAATACCCTGCTGAAAAGTTACATCGAACTCATGGACGTATAAGATAAATAATAATAGGGTTTATTGTTTTCCATATCACTTAATATAAGGTTATGTCATACAAGCTTACCCTAAAACTATATCGTTTTAGAGTTAGGGGAATTAATGAAGGGTGTTTTGATATTTTTAATTTTATTAATTATATGAATTTTACTAAAAAGATTAACATTAATTCCCCTAACTCCCAAAACGATAGTTTTGAGAGTTTGGGGAATTAATGAAGGGTGTTAATTCTTGTAGTGTAATATTTACACTATAAAAGTATTCCTATAATTAATACTAGAAATACTTTTTTTTGGGGGTATATATGAATATTTATTTTATTTTATATCATGCTCCAAACAACGACACACAAAATATTTATATTCATATGTTAGTACTTGCTCTGTTTTATTTTTATTTAGACTTTACTTTTACCTTCAAGGGGTGGGGCAGAGCCAACGGTCAGTCACTCAGTCATACTCACGCGCTCTCCTGTAGCCCGTGGCGTATCAGTTTTGCTGATATCAAATCTCACGCTGCCTCCATGCACTCAGTCTCTCATGGCCTATATCTCCCCCCCACTCACTGCTTCCATTTCTTCAACCTCTCTCACTCTCCCCCACCCCACCCTGCTTTGCCTTTCTCTCTCTCACTCCGATTCTGCAATTCCTTGTTTTCTTTCGGCTTTTCTGATACTACCCACTTATTTCTGCTTTTTCATCCATCTTTTTCAGACCATTATTTGATTACGTCTTCGCCTCTCTCGCTCTCTCTCTCCCCCACATCCTTCATTTCAGCTAATTCTTCTTCCTTTTCCATTCTCTCTCTCTAATCCTTCTCTGCTTGTCCCCTGCGAGGTACTCAGAAATGAAGGTATGATTCTCCCACTTTTTCCCGTTGTTTGTAATATTACTTCCATTTTCTTCCACCTTCCTTTTTTGTGTTCCTTTCCAAAACGAGATTACATCACTTCTTAACTTTGATTCCATTACGGTTTCTGATTCTCCATGAACTTTTATTTATTGGAAGATCTGGGGGTTTGTATCTGACATGAATCTGGGTATATTGGGGGTTTGTCTCTCTGAGATTCTTCTTTATCTGTTTCCTTAGCGATATTGTGAAAGAACAAAGGTTTTTTCAGGTGGAAGAGAATTTATGGGTTTTGATTTTCCCTTTGATAAATTTAGATTCTGAAAATTCATGAACTGGCTGAACATGTTTCCCTGAAGATTACGTGGCTGTTTTGGATTTGCGGTAGATACCGATTTTCCAACGTGATGTGATTTACAATAACAGGAAAGGGAAGTATGTTTGAGGAGTTCTGTCTCGACTTGTGTAAATGTGAATCAGCTTTACGCAACTTAGACATACCCCATATGAATTGGAACTGAATTACTCTCTGATTTATGCTTACAGAAGGTTGTGCTCAAGTTGGATTTGCATGATGACAAGGCAAAGCAAAAGGCCCTGAAAACAGTCTCAACACTTTCAGGTAACCATATCATTGTTTGCACCCAATTCCTTGCTTAAAAGCATGAAAACCAACTCTTTAAGCCTTGTTTATGTCTATCTTGCAAAATGAATCATAGAAAGTCAAATGATCTCAGACTTAGTTTTTTTTAAAAAGAATTTCACCCATGAAGTGATCTAAAGATGATGGGAGATCAAATAAATATGCCAGAGTCTCAGTTCTATTTATTATTGTTATTATTATTAGCATGAGGTCAAAGGTGGGGTAGGGAAAATCACATTTAGAAGCCTTTCTTATCTTCAATGAGATGAAGGTACTACTATTTGTTAGCACGTCAACTGTTCGTGGGGTTCCTTTAAAATATGGTGAAATGGGGGTTTCGTATTTTAGAAGGAAACTTGTGAGAATCAGTGTGCCGTACTTCAAATATATTTCATATTTTTCCAAAGCCAGCAATTAATTTGTTGATACACCTACCACCAGGCAGCATTTATTTATAGATCTTCAAATTCACTTTCACAGGTCTAGTATAGTTCTGGTAAATCTCTAGTTAAATGAAGAAACCTGAAGGTAATTTTTGAAGTAGTTATTTCTCAAAGCATTAAAAACTCTGTCGTATAAACTTCTGCAAAATCCTGTAGGGATAGATGCCATCTCCATGGAAATGAAGGATAGGACACTAACAGTGATAGGAACAGTGGATCCGGTTCAAGTTGTAAGCAAATTACGCAAATACTGGCACACAGACATAGTTTCAGTGGGACCAGCAAAGGAGCCTGAGAAGAAAGAAGAAGGAAAGGAGGAAGAAGCAAAGAAGGAGGAAGGTAAGAAAGAAGAAGGAAAGCCAGAGGAAGAACAGAAGAAAGAAGAGAAGAAGGAAGAGAATAAGGATCAGGAGAAGAAGAAAGAGGCAGTTCCAGACCCTATTTTAGAACTGGTCAGGGCTTATAGGGCTTATAATCCCCAAATGACAACATATTACTATGTCCAAAGCATGGAAGAGAATCCCAATGCTTGTGCCATTTGTTAATGATGCTATCATCAAGCTGTCCCAAGCATGAGGGAAACAAGCCATGCCTGTAGGAGGCCAAAGCCAAGAATATAGGTACTTTTGTTTGTGTATATAATATGGTGATGCTTCAGTTGAATTGTCTTGAGACAATATTGGTAATGCGTAGAGGAAGATGAACAAGAATTTTGGGGGAGATTCGTTTTTCTTTTGAACATAAGTGTAATTCATAGTACTCTTCTTCTGTAACTGTTATGAGTTCATCACCAGCTAGTCCAGTAATTTATGTGTTTGGACATTGAGAAAAATACAGGGTAGGAAGAAAAAAGTGATCATACTGCTCTACTTTTTTTTCCTGTGATAGTTGCTTGCCTTGAATGGATATGCTACCAGTAAACTCAGTAATTGATCTGCAGGGTAAAAACAAAGTGAGAAAAATAGTTGCTTGAAGTTACATCACACACTGGTAAATTAAACACGGTAACTTATCTGTTTGGATGGTGATTGTGAGCATAGTTTGAGTCATAGTCAGGGATCAGATGGGGAAGAGGTCCTAATCTAATCAAACTAGCTAGTGCATATGCCACCACTTGAAACAAAAGAAGAAAATCATTTCATTATTTCAATGATTCTGTGGTTCTTGTCTGGTACTTGACTACTTGAGCATGTTCTTTTATGTGGGACATGGTGGGTAGAAACTTTGAGGTTGAGGTTAAATTTTTCTTCTTACAGCTGTGTGTCTGATTTGATTCCCCCTTTACAATGTGGAGTTAAAAAAAAAAAAAATTCCTTATGCCCTAGATTCGTCTTTGCTCTGATTGATGTAACATGATGTATCGTTGCCAGTGTCATTGCAGGTTTAGTATAAAAAGCTCACAATAATTGGGAGGTTGTTGGTTGAATTCCGCTTTACAATCTCACGTTAATGATGTCTCTGTATGCTTAGGAGATGTTTGGGAACACTTCGAAAAATTACTTTTGTGCTTTACAAGCTAAGTTTAGTAAAGTCCGTTAAAATAAGCTAATTCAAACACTTTCTAATTATCTTTTTTTTTTTAAAAAAATCAGACTTAAATGACATGTGGCCTTTAGAAAACAAATGTACCAAAAAAATTCTTCATTTTACCCTTATTTATTTGTTTATGGCCTTCATGAGCTTGGCAGCATCTGGCTTTTTAAGAAGCTGGTAGCACATGGAGCTTTGTTCATGGAGAATCTGAATCTTGTTTTATTATCTCCCAGTTGGATCCACACTTTGCCTTATTTCTTAATAATACTTGGTGGGGTATAATTAAAGTAATGTAATCTGCTGCTACTCTAAATATAAAAGTGATGCCATAGTCTTACCCATAATTTACTTTTTATCTTCAGAGACAGAGTAACCTGATATATCTGAATATTTAGACCCTTAAATATTTGGGATAAAAGTATGGGCTAAAATTTTTAACAGCTTTTTTAAAATTAAGTCAACTAAAAATTATAAGTGTAGTTTTTCTAAAATTCTTTGCATCTTTTAAATTTTTTGAAAATTCTGAATCCACAATTTTGTGAGATTTTGGTTGGCAGGTCATTTTTGCTTCTGATTTCATCAATCCTCCTGTAGACCCACTTGTCACTGTTTTGTACTACTTGTACACTTAAATGTTAAAGCATGTGATTAATTAATGTTAACTTATTATTTAATCACTGGTACTAATGCTTATAAAAAATTAACTCTGTTTGGAGGCCATGCTCTGATGCTCCCTGTGTAATTATTTATTACCTTACTGTGATGGGTTGTATTTTATTTTGGATCTATCTTTTGTCTAATTCTGGGTTTATTTAATTTTTTTATTAAATTATTAATATGGATTTTAAAATAATACTTGCATACAAAAGATAAATTGTTTGTATTCTCGATTTGAAAATTTCAATCATAAATTTAAGAAATAAAAATACCAAAAAAAAAAAAAAAGATACGTCGTACATTTTTAATTAAAAACCAGTACAAACGGACGAAAGGGAAAAATAATAATGTAATAAAGCATTACATAATGTTCTGTGTCCTTTTTTTAATTATTATTCTTCTTTCTTTCTGTTTTGGTCACGGTGATATAAAATTATGAAGGCAGCATAAATGCATAAAGCAAGCTTAGGGGAAGATTACAACCATTATAGTACTCTCAATTTATCATTTTTATGTTTCTACTTTATAAAAATGAGTCGAAATCGAAATGGTAGAACTCGTGTTAATCGTAACTCGATTAAACTCACAAGTTTACATACCGAAGTTTACGCTTTTACGTTTGTAGCTTATAAAACCGTGTTAACTTACTCTTAAACTCATGTTAATTTTTTTGATTTGATCATACTCAGCGGCTTTATACAGAAATTTTATAGAAATTTCTTTATTAAATATGATAAATGATGAATATTGATTATTTAATTTCAATTAT